>APFE031367541.1:40874-81433 GCA_000404065.3 Pinus taeda
AATGCCATTTCATCATCTAGGGAGTTTTCTCGAGATGGGTTCTTTCGAACTCGTTATTTTTCAGACCCCTGGACCTTGCCTTCACCTACGACCACATTAGTTGAAGGACAAGAGAATGGAATGAAATTTCCTATATTTGCAGCTGAGCTTAGATATCAGTCTATCGTAAACTCTGCAGATGACCATTCTACTCCTTTTTCCGAAGAGGAGTTGGATGGTGATGTGGCCCCCACTTGGAGCCTTGATTCTACCTCTGCTTTGGACTGCTTGGATTCAATTTTACCATCGGAAGAAGCAATTCTCGAAGAAATGATGGGTATAGATCGACCTTGGGAAGATTTACACCATCGTTCATACTTTCTTCCTCCATTGCAGGAAGTAGAATCTAGATTCTCCGAGCTCTGTTCTAGTGATGTTTGTACGGTGTCAAACCCTTTGGCTCCAGCACACGTTCGTGCTGAAGGTAATATGTCAGTGATTTCAAAAACAACACCTATAAACATCTCTAGGGACCCTAACACAATCGAGAATCTCTTCATCAGAATTGAGTGTTCCCCTGAAGAAATTCAAATTTACATCGATCTGTTCAAAGAATTTCGGGATGTATTTGCTTGGTCTTATGAGGAAATGCTTGGCATTGACCCATCTATAGTTCAACATGAGATCAAGACGTATGAAAATGCCAAAACAGTTCGTTAGAGGCTTCGGCCAGTCAACCCTAGGAAAGCAGCAGCTATCAAAGTAGAAGTAGAGAAGCTGCTAAAGGCGGGTTTTATATACCCTGTTCCTCTTACTGATTGGGTTTCTAACCCAGTCCCCGTAGATAAAAAGCAAGGAAAAATCCGAGTGTGCATTGATTTCAGGGACTTAAACAAGGCTTGTCCTAAGGAAAATTACCCCACACCATTTATTGATCAGATTATCGATGAGTGTGCGGGTAATGAGATTTTCTCCTTCATGGATGGATTCTCTGGTTATAATCAAATTTCTATGGGCCCTGAAGACCAACACAAGACGGCTTTCATATGTCCCTGGGGTACCTTTGCATATCGAAAGATACCTTTTGGTCTTAAAAATGCTGGAGCTACCTTTCAGCGGGCCATGTCTTATGCTTTCCACGACATTAAGAATATCATCGAAGCATACTTAGATGATCTCGCTGCTCGTTCTCAAAAGAGGACTGATCATCCTAGTCATCTTCGAATGGTTTTTGAACGATGTCGTTTCTATAAAATCCGGTTGAATCCCAATAAGTGCATTTTCGCAGTTACATCTGGTCGGTTGTTAGGGTTCATAGTGTCGAACGAAGGGATTCATGTAGATCCCTTCAAGGTTGAGGCAATAGTTCGGTTGCCTCCCCCGTCTTCAATACGCCAACTTCAGAGTCTTCAAGGGAAGGCTAACTTCTTACGTCGGTTTATAGCAAATTATGCCGAGATTACTAAAAGGTTCATGCGGTTATTACGTAAAGGAGTTCCATTCGTATGGGACGACTTTGTGCAACGATCGTTTGATTCTTTGAAAAAAGCATTAGTCTCTACCCCGCTTTTGAGTCCACCGGATTATGGCAGAGACTTCCTTTTATATCTCGCAGCAGCAGAATCAACCATTGGTATGGTTCTGGTTCAGGAAGACGATGCTCTCACCAAGCACGTGATTTATTATTTGAGCCGAGGCTTAATAGGCCCTGAACTCCGCTATTTTCCGGTAGAGAAATTAGCCTTGGCAGCTTTTCATGTTGTCCAGCGGCTCCGTCATTACATATTGCTACGCAAAACTTTTGTCTTAGCGGCAGTCAATCCGTTTCAATTTGTCCTCAGTAGGCGAGTGATTGGGGGCAAATATAACAGATGGATAGTCATCTTGCAAGAGTTCGATCTCGAATTCCTGTCAACTAAGTCTAAGAAATCCATGGTTTTTGCGGAATTAATTTCGGAGCTACCTTGTGGAGAGGACACGATTTATGAGGAAAGTTTTCCAGACGAACATTTATTCCTCATCTCTTCACTCGACCCTTGGTATGGAGATATCATTGTATACCTCCAGACTTCGAAGTTTCCCTCTACTTTTTCCAAGGATGAACGTCGAAAATTACGTCACCTAGCGAAGAACTATGTTATCATTGGTGATACCTTATACCGACGAGGGGTTGATTCAATCCTTCGGCGTTGTTTGACCTTGGAAGAAGCAGAGTCTGTGCTTAATGATTGCCACAGTGGAGCTTGTGGTGGTCATCTATCAGGGCTTGCTACAGCCCAGCGCATCTTACGTGCTGGCTATCTTTGGCCTTCACTTTTTAAAGACTGTGTGGAAGCGGTCAAACGTTGCCACCCTTGTCAAATCTTTACTCGAAAGATGCGTGCTCATCCAACTCCTCTTTTTCCTGTTGTCACAGTCGGTCCTTTTACTAAGTGGGGCATTGATTTTACAACTTGTAATCCGCCTTCAGCAGCGAATCACAAGTATATTATTGTGGCATTAGACTACTTTACGAAGTGGGCCGAAGCCATGCCCACTTATAAAAACGATAGTGACACGGAAGCTTTGTTTCTCTTCAATCAGGTTATCTAAAGGTTCGGTGTCCTGAGAGAGATTGTCACTAATCATGGCAGTCACTTCCAGAATCAACTCATGTCCGAATTGGCCTCTAAATTAGGTTTCTGTCAAGAGCATTCGTCTCCTTATTATCCTCAGGCCAATGGACAGGTCAAGGCAGTCAATAAAAATCTTAAGACGATACTCCAACGGAAAATCGATAAAAATCGGTCCAATTGGCACGTTATGCTGTATTCGGCTCTTTGGGCATACCAGACCTCCGTAAAGACTGCTACTGGTTTTACTCCTTTTCAGTTATCTTACGGGATGGAATCTATCTTTCCGATCGAATGTGAAATTCTGTCTCTCAAATTAGCTGTAGAGCTCCTTCCAGAGACTTCGAGTCTCGAAGAGTGCCTCCTTCACTTGGAACATCTCGATGAGCAGCGTCGAGATGCCGCCACGATGAATGAGGCCCATAAGAAAAGGGTAAAAACGCAATATGATAAATATGTCCGTCCTCGAGTCTTTTCTGAAGGCGACCTTGTCTTGGTCTATGACCAAGATAAAGATGCCTTGGGGGCAGGAAAGTTTAAGCCTATGTGGTACGGTTCTTTCATTATTAAACGAGTTTTAGAAAAAGGATCATATGAGTTAATCGATTTTGAGGGAAACAAGTTGGCGGAGCCCCGAAACGGGCTCTACCTAAAGAAGTACTTTTCTTAAGTAGAAGTTAGGCAATGGCTTCTTTGTATATTATGTATATTTGTACATATATTATCGAGATTTTTGTGATGTAAACACTTTTTGGTCTGCTATTGTAGGTGTTGATGGATGACTTGGTCTATTTTGGGTTCGCCGATGGTGCTAGTCGGCACACTCGGAATCTCGCTTCCACAGCTTGGGTACTTTATTATCCAACTAGTCAATCGATGGTATCAAGAGGCGTATGCATTGGTCCTGCTTCGAATAATATGGCTGAGTATACTGCCATTATTAATTTACTATCCGAGGCAATCTCTTATGGGATCGACTTGTTAGTGGTGTATCTTGATTCTCAATTGATAGTGTCTCAATTAAATAACATTTATCGAGTAAGCGATCCATGTTTATATTGCCAGTATTTAAGAGTGAGGTTGTTGCAAAGATCATTTATTTATATTAATTATTTGCACATTCCAAGATCTCATAATCGGTTAGCTGATTCTATCGCTAATCAAGCATTAGACTGGCACATCAATCATTCATCATAAAATCAAAGCATCAAAACGTCAAACTGTATATATATATATATATATCATCATAAAAGTATCTCGAGTGTACATATGTCATCCAAAAACTATACAAAATTGGGACTCAAATCCCCATAATCATATCCGGCATATCTAATGCCCCGGCTCAGGATGAGCAGCCAAGTAGTTAGCTATCGCGTTGGCTACACGGCGGAAAGTGCGAACCCAGTCACGTGGCATGCCAACCACATGATGCTGCATATCCTCGAGAAGGTCCTCTATAGTAGCCATCAGTACTCGACAGCTCAGTCTAGTCAGGTGTCGCTGGACGTTGTGTAGAGTCCGTTCCGTCTCAGCAGCCACCTCTTCGGCTCCTCGGCCGCATCGTTTGTGCCGTGGGAGTCCATCTGGTCATACTGGCCCAATGTCTGGATCATGATCATCATATTAGTCATTTGAATCTCATCAAAAATATTTTTCAAAATGCATCATTATATTTGAAAAATCCAAAAAAAATCATAAAATAAAAAATCTTACCGATCTCGCCCCACGCTGCATCTGGCGGTAAAGCTAGGTTAGGATCTCATCGGAAGTCCAGCCCGACATAGGGGTAGTCATCTACGGTGATGATCTGCTGATCCCACCAGGTGAAGAAATCATCGTCGAATGCAGTCCTAGGAACCTCGCCACCCCCCAGACATTTCATCAGATCAGCCCACCAGCCCATGCGTGGATTGCGTGGGGTGTTGATGGAAACTACTACCTTGGGGCAGAGTGCGGGAATCCTCTCGAAGAAAAAGGTGCACAAGATAGCCCCGTAGCTGAAGTTTTTGGTCTGTCCCCTTTTAATGGAAGTGAGCTGGCTCTTCATGCTCGCCAGAAGAGGAGTACACCAGTCAAACACTGTAGTGAGACAATCCACTGCCACGCTCATGTTGAGCCGTGGTGCCTGATGCAGTGAGGATGATCCATTCACTCGAGCTATAGTGAATAGGATGATCCTTAGTGATAAACTCTCCACGTGTGCAATGGAGATCTAGCTCCCAACTTTCTTGGGATGTCCTGGGTAGTATATCTGTACATAGTCCTCTATAGTGAGGTTACTCCATGTTCTGCCCTGTGACTGTACTACCTCTCCCCTTCGGGAAAGGCCCGTGATAAAAAATATAAAAATGTAACCACAAATTTATGCACACTATATAATATTTATTAGGATTACCAATATTAAGTATGGGAGGTGAAATTAGCAAATATTTCAAAAGATTAAATATTTCTTAAGATTTTTGGGTCCATATAGCTTTAACTCCTTTCTTCTTTAAGCTTGCTATATGGTAGGCCAGCTTCGGGAAACCTTGAATGAATCTATGGTAATAACCTATAATTCCCATAAAGGATCTATTATCAGCTATATTTTTTAGGAATAATTTAATTTAGGGTTTCCTTGACCTCTTCAGGTTCTACCACAATTCCTTGTTTGGATATTACATTCCCCAAATACTATTTGATATTGATAAAACTCACTTTTACTAAATTTGGTGTATGGATTATTCTCTTTGAGTGGATGCAACACTATTTTGAAGTGTTGTTCATGTTCTTCTAATGTCTTGTAATAAACTAGAATTTCATGAATTAATATCAATACAAATTTATCTAAATATTGGTTCGATACACTCTTCATTAGACACACAAATGTGGTTGGGGAATTTGTGAGATCGAAAGGAAGAACAACAAAACCAACAAACTCATGATGGCCATAACGGATTCCAAAATTAGTCTTATGAATATGCTCATCTTGAATTATGATTTGGTGCAATCTAGATCTCAAGTCTATTGTACAAAATATTATTTCTTCCCTTACCTGATAAAATAGATCATTAATTGTAGCAATTAATGGGTATTTATTTTTACTTGTCAACTTGTTCAACTATCTAAAATTACCTAAAAGTACCATCTTTCTTCCTTTCAAAAAGTATCAGTCCTCCCCAAGGTGAGCACATGGTCTGATATATCCCTTGTCCAATAATTCCTAAAGTTGCATCTTTATCTCAAAGAACTCTATAACACTCATCCTATAAGATCCCTTTGACACCAGTGTTTCCCCAATACTGACTTGATACTACAACAAATGTATCTTTTTGGTGGAAACCCAATAATTTTATTTTGGAAAGCATTCTTGAAGTCTCACGCCACTACAAAGTCATCGAGACAATTTGTGTCACAATGAGACTTTGGCCCATGGTTGACCATGATTGATTTTCATATTGAGACAATTTTTGTCACAATCCGACATTCGAGCATGGTTGACCAAGGTTGACCATGTTTCATTATATAAAACATGGTTGACCATGATCAACCATGGCTGACCATGGTTGACCATGATTGTCCATTATTTTCATATGGAGACAGTTTTTTTCATAATGCGATATTCGACCATTGTTAACCATGAATGGTTATGATTGACCATGATTGATAGTATAAACCTAAAGGAATAATAAACCCAAGGGATTAATATTATGAACACAAGGGATTAATGCTAAAATACTAAGGGATTATTAACCTAAGGGGATAATAATAAACCCAAGGGACAATATTATAAACCCAAGGTATATAAATCCTAAGATAAATATTATAAACACATGGTTGACCATGGTTTATTTTCATATTGAGACAATTCTTACCATAGTGAGACGTTAGACCATGGTTGACCATCACTGATTTACGTATCGAGACAATATTTGTCACAATGCGACGTTAGACCATGGTTGATTTTCATATCGAGACAATATTTGTCACAATGCGACATTAGACCATGGTTGATTTTCATATTGAGACAATATTTGTCACAATGTGGCATTGGACCGTGGTTGACCATGGTTCATTTTCATATCAAGAGAATCTTTGTCACAATGCAATGTTTAACCATGGTTTACCATGATTGTCCATGATTTTCGTATGGAGACAATTTGCGTCACAATGTGACATTTGATCATGGTTGACTATGACTAGCTATGATTAACCACGATTAACCATGATTGATATTATAAACCCAAGTGATCGATAATATAAATGCTAAAATAAACATGGTTGACCATGCTTTATTTCTTTAAAACATGGTTGACCATGATCAACTATGGTTGATCATAGTTGACCATGATTGTCCATGATTTTCATATGGAGACAATTTTTTTCACAATGCGACATTTGAGACCATGGTAATTTTACATATCGAGACAATCTTTGTCAAAATGCGACATTGGACCATGGTTAACAATGTTTTATTTTCATATCAAGAAAATATTTGTCACAATGCGACATTTGACCATGTTTGACTAAGATTGATCGTGGTTGACTTTTAATAAATATATATTTATATTTTATATAAAATATTAATTATTTTAATTTCAAAAAATAAATAATATATTTATAATCTAAATACATTAATTTCATCATTAAAAAAAATCAATTAAAATAATCCTAAACATCTTCATTTTATCTAATACCAAATATTATCAAATGCTATTTATACACATATTTTTCCATAAACTCTATCAAGTTGAAAGTTATGTTGTGAAGTCACTAATGCATCGTGAACTCTTTTAATTATTGTAAGTTCTAATGCAAAATAAAATACAAGGAATTATATTTCATATGTTAGGTCCACATCAAGTCATGTGTGGGATGTAATACTTTGTGTGGGATGTAATAGTCTTTTTAGGTATTGTAATTGTTTGTTTTTATAATTATATATTTATTAATAGCTTGCGTGTAGTTACAAATAAAGCTTTCAACATATATCAACCACATTTATTTAATTAAATATAATTGTTCTAGTTCTATATAGATTATAAAATCACTGTGATATTATTATTAAAAACAAACTTATTGAAACATAATTCTATATTTGAAAAGTTGGTATTTAAGCCATAGTAAAATGGAAATGATAAAATCAGTGTCATACTCTCAATAAAAAAGATTGTAATGATATTTAGATGTTTGTAATGATAAAAAAAAAGTGAGAAAATTTTTTATGAGGTACGAGATTAGTTTCTTTCATATTTCACAATGTTGCCAAAGCCTCGGCTCTTAAATTCTATCAACATGTAAGAGAAGCATTTGTCCCAAAAAATTATGATTTATAACTTGTTTATAATTTGACGATGTGTGTACTTATGCAAACAACAAGAAGGGCATAAATTTTGAAGAAGTGTTCGTGAGATATTAGTATCAATACTGTCAAAATCAAAACTATATAGCCAACCATATAAATACTAATAATTGAAAAGATTTGTCCACGATGAACTTGAATAACAGTCTTATTAAAAAATATTGGAAAAGTATATACGATATGAAAATTCAAGGACCCTCTCAAACATTTAGATAATATCTAAGCAAGAAATTATTCAGGTTTAGCTCCAAATCCTACGAAGCTTGCACAACGAAATATTTACTGAAATTAAGTCAAAAGTCAAATTAATCTCACCATTAAGAGATAGCCATATTCGTTAGGAGATATGTCATTAAGGAAATTTTAAGGTTTAAAATGGGTATACTATGGAAATTATAAAATAATAGTGGAAATAATAAAGTAATGTTAGATGACATCATCAAATTTTAGAGGGAAAAAAGAAAAAACTATTTTTCAACTCGTATTTTCAACTTATCTCCCTATGGGTTTACTCAAATTTTGAGTGGAAACACTTGTTCGATGAAAAATTTGATTCTTCATTCAAGGAATACCTATTTTCCATACTTTTGACGGACCCTACTACATGAAAAATGAGAAGTACATAAAAAAATGTGATTGCAATCACGTTTTTTTCATGTACTTCTCATTTTTTTTGTAGCAGGGTCCATCAAAAGAATTCAACATGGGTATTCCTTGGATGAGGAATTAAATTTTTCATCCAACGAGTACTCTTGTTTGAATTTGAGTAAAACCTTAAGCAGATAAGTTGAAAATACGAATTGAAGAAGTAGTTCTATTATTTTATTATTCTTTAATCCTTTTACTTTTTTACTCCAAAAATGATGAATTATCTCCCATAGTTGACATCATCATCTTGAATCCTATTGGTTCTTATAAATTTTATTTAAGTTGTACATTTTTTTTAAGAGGCCCATTTTAGACCTCAAAATTCCCCTATTGATAATGAGAATATGTTAATTCAACATCAGTGGAATCAACATGACATATGATAATTCTTGATGGGATAGGTACAAGTCATTTTCATTAATGAAAAATAAATCTTGCATGTTGTTGATGTCATCCATGTGTAGCTGTCGTTTGTTTATGAGGTAAATTGCAAATGCTAAGTCTTTAGGATTTTATCGACAACCGAGTCACACTCCACGTCCCATTGTTTTGAAAACCTTGACTTATAATCCTTTTGAAAATGTGCTCAAATTCAAAACTATTAGGTTCTGATGGTCCATTGAGATTTTTTTTTGAGAATTAGTAGATACATGTAAATGTCATTTACCAAGCATGAAAGCCATCGTAAACCTCAAGCTTCTATTAAAACAAGACAGGCTGCATGGCAGCTAGTCCCTGCCTAGCTGTTGCAGCCACCAACAGCCAACAGTGGGGGCTCCAGTAGGTTCGTGGAAGAGTAGACGATTGCACAGGCATTAACAACAACATGGGTAGTTTTACAGCAAGGCAGCTAATCCATGCTTAGCGGTTGCAGCCACCATTAGCCAGCAGTAGGGGCTTCAGTAGGTTCCTGGAACAGTTGACACGGCATTTCAGCCAGCAGCCAGCAGTGGTGGGGCATTAACGGCAACATGGGTAGTTTTACAGCAAGGCAGCTAGTCCGTGCTTAGTGGTTGCAACCACCAGCAGCCAGCAATAGGGGCTTCAGTAGGTTCTTGGAATAGTAGACGCGGCATTTTAGCCATTGCCATGCTTCTAGTTCTTCTTAAGCAGTACGCTATAGAGCGTAAAATAAGTCATCTTCCATAATTGTTGCTGATAGGCTGGCTAGCTTGTAGTACAAGCACAGATCAGTATACATGTAATATAGTTGTCAACCTGTGCTGTTGGAAAAGACTGAGACTATATTCCCTTTCGCTCCAGGTTCTCAAGAATACTTGAGCTGGGAAAAGCACCTGGGACTAGGCCTGTTGTAAGCTGTAGTCTGCGACACGAGCTTAAGATACAAGGCCCCTTTAGCAAGGAACTAGAGCTTAGTATTTCTTGAATGTAGCTCGGAGAACAAAATTTCATATTTCTAGTTCTTCTCAAGCAGTACATTACAGAAATCTGTACGCACAATTACAAGAAACTGCTGTGTATAGTCTCTCTGGTACAATAAACAGTTCAAACTGTTTTCTGCCATACTTCGATGATTAGGATATCTGTAAACAAAGAACGAAAAAGAGCACCATGAACAATATTCAGAACAACACAAATGTGAAAGAATCTAATAGTATAGTATGCTCGTTCTTGTATGGCCAGCTTGTAGTACAAGCACAACTGAGTATACATGTAATATAGCTGTCAACCCGTACTGCTGGAAAAGACTGAGACTGTAGCCCCTGGGGGAAGCACCTGGGACTGGGCCTGTTGTAAGTTGTAGTCTGTGACACGAGCTTAAGATACAAGGTCCCTTGAGCAAGGAACCAAATCACTTTTTACCAGCTCGTCCGCAGCTGCTACTCGTGTTGATAACTCCGATGATTAAGATATCTGTAAACAAAGAATGAAAGAAGAGAACTCTGAACAATATTCAAAATAGTACAAATGTGAAAGAATCATTCTCTTGTATTAATGGATGGCATTTTTAACTTTTGAAATAGAAATACAGTGATTCGAAACTGACATGAGCATGATACATAAACTGGCTTGCATAAATTTAAAACTTGCCTGTAACTGAAGAATGTGCATTGTAACTCATATTGCTATGCTCCTATTGTTAGTGGTTGTTTCTTGCTTTCTTTTTTCGTTGTGCTTCTACTTTTACGATGTCCATAATCAAAAGAGTCATGAGGACAAGTGCTAAGAGAAACAATGCTGACAGTTCAGTAAGTTGGCTTATGCTAATGGATTCCATGTTATGTGAAGCAGAGAGATGTATGTCAATATGTAGGTGCTGAAGGTAATTTATAAAAGAGTTCAGTATGTTTGGAAGTTGGTTTTAAGTGTGAATGGCACTGGTTTTTTCAGAATATTTTAGTAGAAGTAAGACATAATCATTTGAAAAGATTGAAAGACAGTGGGTGAACACAGAAACGTGTTGTACAATCAAATAGGGAAGGCCGTGGAAGATCGCAACACTTGAATGCGGGATAGATTTCTGACAGGTGCAGAAATAAATACATAAATACATATATGGCCTGATTTGATATTATCCAATATGAATATGAAGGGCATTTATTGGAGATGCAAGCGCTAGCTAACAAACGAGGCTAGCTTGGGACTTCCACTGTCGAATCAGTGAGTCAAGCATGTCTGCGCTTTCAAAGAAAAGGAGATCTTGTCGGTAGCTAATAATAGATCGCTGCCAGCTGACTTGGTAGAAGTCTTTATGGTTGATGGAAAAGCCACCAAAGGAGGCGAGCTGCTGTGATGGACTTAGTTGTGCATTTAATTAATTGTAGGTTAAAGTGAATTTATGGACAGACTTGAAGTGAACAGGCATAGTCTGTAATATGTGTTAGATTTTACCTATTGCTCAGGTGGTAAAGCTCAGGGTTATTTCGACCCTTATGTTTAGAGCTCTATGCACACCTTCATCCTTCAAAAGGTGGGAACTAAACCCTCGATTGAAGGGCATAAGATAAAACTTGGGCTCTTCTTTCGCAACAACCTGAGCTTATTTAGCCTATTTCGGTGGGATGTCTATACAATTGAGCTGATGCAATAATTTCAAGATTAACACAAATGTACAGATTAATAGACCATTGCTTGTTACCTTGCTAGACTTGTAAAGTGAGCTAGTATTTGAAGAAAGAACAAAAGAATAAGGCCTGTAATTGAGTTTATCTCAATAAAAATAGCAACTGAAAGTTTTCTAATTCTGTACCAAGCAAACTTAGTGACCACTTCTCCTGGGAATGAGACTGGGTATTTACCTCCTGGCACCACTTCCTGGCTATCGTTGACAACAACCCGGCCAGCATCATCAGCGGATATATCTTCTACACAAGTAGATCCACCCAGCTGTTCAAGGAGGCATATGACTCTTGAGCTATAGAAACGAGCACTCAAACAGGCCCACCAGCTTTAGATAACGCACCGACCACCACCAGCTAATCTGAGAGGCGTGTGTAGCCATTTGCTAAAAGCATAGTACGAATTTTGAAGAACTTTGAAACTCTTTCAAAGATATACAAAAGTAGAGGAATCACAAGTATGCAGATAGCTCAAGTGGGGGTAATGCACCACCTCAAATTTGCATTTTCTAAAACATTCTTGGCTTAATACTTGGAAAAAACAATGACTATGGATGTAGATTCGCCTTTAAGTGGAACACCTACCTTTTGGGGGTGTATCCCAAAATACTTGACAGTGATCAAATAACATAGTACCTTTGTTTAGCGGTGGAGGCTGTAGAGAATGGTCCACAAACATCTGAGTGAACTCGCTCCAGGATTGCTCTAGCTCTACTGTCTCAATCCGAAAAGGAAGATTTCACATACTTACCCAGGGTACAACCTTTCCATGTATTCGTCTACTCTAGTTTTCCCTTGGGAAGTCCAGTAGAAATTTGTTGCATGATCTTGTTGCACACTTTCATCCTTCAAAAGGTGGGAACTAAACCCTCGATTGAAGGGCATCTCTTTGATAATTCGAGCACTAGAATTGTATTGAATGTATGCGACAAATCGGAAACAAAACATGTGTTGAAGTTGCCTAAAGTTTCTCCTTGGAAGTGCATTTGGTCTCCACTGTAAGTTAAAGAAAATATGGTAACAAGAGCTTGATTAGGCCTTGAGGCCTCAACTAAGATAAAACTTGGGCTCTTCTTTCGCAACAACCTGAGCTTATTTAGCCTATTTCAGTGGGATGTCTATACAATTGAGCTGATGCAATAATTTCAAGATCAGCACAAATGCACAGATCGATAGACCATTGCTTGTTACCTTGCTAGACTTGTAAAGTGAGATAGCATTTGAAGAAAGAACAAAATAATAAGGCCTGTAATTGAGTTTATCTCAATAAAAATAGCAACTAAAAAGGTTTTTCTAATTCTGTACCAAGCAAAACTTAGTGCCTGAGCTCAACTGAGTAAGACCACCACCTCTTGTAAATGACCACTTCTCCTGGGAATGAGACTGGGTGTTTACCTCCTCGCACCACTTCCTGGCTATCGTTGACAACAACCCAGCCAGCATCATCAGCGGATATATATTCTACACAAGTAGATCCACCCAGCTGTTCAAGGAGGCATATGACTCTTGAGCTATAGAAAAGAGCGCTCAAACAGGCCCACCAGCTTTAGATAACGCATCGAACACCACCAGCTAATCTGAGAGGCATGTGTAGCCATTTGCTAAAAGCATAGTACAATTTTTGAAGAACTTTGAAACTCTTTCAAAGATATACAAAAGTAGAGGAACCACAAGTATGCAGATAGCTCAAGTGGGGGTAATGCACCACTTCAAATTTGCATTTTCTAAAACATTCTTGGCTTAATACTTGGAAAAAACAATGACTATGGATGTAGATCCAGCATAAGTACGACCAGCAGCCAGCAGTAGTGAACATGAATGATGTGTTGAGCTTAATTGGACCTAGAATTAGCATTCAAATTGCATCCAGATAATTGCTCCTTTTCCATGATGAAAATTCATTATTTGGGCTACATAGCTGATAAATCTAGAGTACATGTAAACACTAAGAAGGTCCAAGTCAACCTTTAGTAACCATTCCAACAACCCTTATGGATCTTTGCAAGTTTATTGACGTAGTCATCTTCAAATGCTCTAAATACCAAAAAGGGACTACTAGCTAAGCTAAAATTGTTGAATATGAGTTGTGTGCGAAGCAATAAAAAACTGATGATTTTATACCCTATCTATGGCATTATGGCATCTACATACTCTATTTGAAAAACATATGACCAACCAAAGACTCGCTGAGATGCACATTAAAAGAACATAAATGTCGAAAACATCCAATGCTCCTGAGTCCCGACTCAACTAATCTGTCACATACATGTAATCTTGAATATTATGTTATGAGAAAATACTGGCAGGCTTTGCTTAAAAGGCAGATAGTTAATATATTACTAGCCTAAGCCAGTACATGGAGAGTGCCCTCGACACAGTAACCCACCAGCTCAACTATATGGTCATGCTTAAGCCTTGATACCATTGAAACCTATATACCAAGACAATGTCCAAAGAAGCACATAAGGAATTAGAGATATAAAGCCAAAGCATTAGGTTATCCTAAAATGTTATTAGAACAAATATTACTTATATAATATTTCAATTACCAAATACTACGAAAACTTAATAAATAGCATTGTTAAAATTGATTGGACCTAGAATTAGCATTCAGATTACATCAAGCAGATCCTGCAAACTCTACTCCAACACAAGTTGTATGCCAACCCAGATAAATGCTCCTTTTCCATGATGAAAATTCATTATTTGGGCTACATAGCTGATAAATCTAGAGTACATGTAAACACTAAGAAGGTCCAAGTCAACCTTTAGTAGCCATTCCAACAACCCTTATGGATCTTTGCAAGTTTATTGACGTAGTCATCTTCAAATGCTCTAAATACCAAAAAGGGACTACTAGCTAAGCTAAAATTGTTGAATATGAGTTGTGCTCGAAGAAGTAAAAAACTGATGATTTTATACCCTATCTATGGCATTATGGCATCTACATATTGTATTTGAAAAACATATGACCAGCCAAAGACTCGCTGAGATGCACATTAAAAGAACATAAATGTCGAAAACATCCAATGCTCCTGAGTCCCGACTCAACTGATATGTCACATACATGTAATCTTGAAATATTATGTTATGAGAAAATACTGGCAGGCTTTGCTTAAAAGGTAGATAGTTAATATATTACTAGTCTAAGCCAGTACACGGAGAGTTCCCTCGACACAGTAACCCACCAGCTCAACTATATGGTCATGCTTAAGCCTTGAGACCATTGAAACCTATATACCAAGACAGTGTCCAAAGAAGCAAATAAGGAATTAGAGATATAAAGCCAAAGCATCAGGTTATCCTAAAATGTTATTAGAACAAATATTACTTATATAATATTTCAATTACCAAATACTACGAAAACTTAATAATAGCATTGTTAAAACTGTCTTGCCATTTGCGGGCCATTTTTGAATATATAATACCTGAGCTAAGAATACGGAATTTGCCTCTGGCTGGCTGTTGAAATCCAATTTCTTAATTGCTGCAGGTTGACCATCACTTAACATTGCATAGTAAACTCTTCCGTAGGACCCCTCCCCAATCAAAGCCTTTGCCCCAAAGTTATCAGTTGCTTCCTTCAATTCTTCTAATGACAAAGTAGGTGCTTCAATAGGTGCTATTTTCTGTGGCGGACCAATCTTTGCACCCTCAGACATCTTATAGTCTCCCTAGAACCCTGGTAGACAAAACAGCTTAGAACTATGAAACATGTTCTCCTGAGGTACTATATACTTGAAAATTTCAGAGACTAAAGTAGCTTTAGAGTTTTTAAACTGTTGTGTGATTTATTCCAGTGCTTGTATATTGGACACACTAATAATCTATCCAAAACCATGGTTCATGTTTGTCAAATAGATATTAGAAGGTAGAAAATTGGCCATAAACAGAGATTATATAAAAGCACAAATGTTATGGTAACACACAAGCACTGAAACCAAAAGATTGCATGACTTGATCAATTGAGTAGATAGGAATATGTGACAATAGAAGCAGCTCAAATGATTTTAAAATGGTCTATAATCATGAGATGATATAGGATTATAAAGACTCAAAGTAAACTGGGAACAAATCTGCAGTAGCCACATAACCCTGATAAACCAAACTGTAAACCATCCAAGGTAATGTTACCCAGCAATGCTCGAATCAAATGAAAACAATTAGTCAAGAAACACATTCAGAATATGGCTGGGCAGTCTAGCTAGGTTTAAATCCAATTAAGAACTCACAATCTATTAAATACACAATGGATGCAGATAGCAGGAAACAAAATTCCGAAGGGTAATGTTACCTGATCACAAAAATAGGGAACCATATAACAAATATCAAATTGAATATGTATCGAGTGATAAATCAAGGTGGTAACCTTCTCAAAGAGCCAGAGGTTAAATCATTACAAAGAACATGTTGCTTGATGATGTGGCCAATTAGCAGATTAGTCCATATGCAAGTTCTGGAAGCATTTGATGGAAGAGATACATTCCATAAATAATCCTTTTCCATGTTGAAAATTCATTATTTGGGCTACATAGCTGATAAATCTAGAGTAGATGTAAACACTAAGAAGTTCCAAGTCAACCTTTAGTAGCCATTCCAACAACCCTTATGGATCTTTGCAATTTTATTGACGTAGTCATCTTCAAATGCTCTAAATACTAAAAAGGGACTACTAGCTAAGCTAAAATTGTTGAATATGAGTTGTGCGCGAAGCAGTAAAAAACTGATGATTTTATACCCTATCTATGGCATTACGGCATCTACATACTCTATTTGAAAAAAATATGACCAGCCAAAGACTCGCTGAGATGCGCATTAAAAGAACATAAATGTCGAAAACATCCAATGCTCTTGAGTCCCGACTCAACTGATCTGTCACATACATGTAATCTTGAAATATTATGTTATGAGAAAATACTGGCAGGCTTTGCTTAAAAGGCAGATAGTTAATATATTACTAGTCTAAGCCAGTACACGGAGAGTTCCCTCGACACAATAACCCACCAGCTCAACTATATGGTCATGCTTAAGCCTTGAGACCATTGAAACCTATATACCAAGACAGTGTCCAAAGAAGCACATAAGGAATTAGAGATATAAAGCCAAAGCATCAGGTTATCCTAAAATGTTATTAGAACAAATATTACTTATATAATATTTCAATTACCAAATACTACGAAAACTTAATAAATAGCATTGCTAAAATTGTCTTGCTAATTGCGGGCCATTTTTGAATATATAATACCTGAGCTAAGAATTCGGAATTTGCCTCTGGCTAGCTGTTGACATCCAATTTCTTAATTGTTGCAGGTTGACCATCACTTAACATTGCATAGTAAACTCTTCCGTAGGACCCCTCCCCAATCAAAGCCTTTGCCCCAAAGTTATTAGTTGCTTCCTTCAGTTCTTCTAATGACAAAGCAGGTGCTTCAATAGGTGCTATTTTCTGTGGCGGACCACTCTTTGCACCCTCAGACGTCTTATAGTCTCCCTGGAACCCTGGTAGACAAAACAGCCTAGAACTATGAAACATGTTCTCCTGAGGTACTATATACTTGAAAATTTCAGAGCACTGCAGTTAATATGAAATATTACAATCGATAAAGAAAAAGGTCAGACTAGTACTAAAGTAGCTTTAGAGTTTTTGAACTGTTGTGTGATTTATTCCAGTGCTTGTATATTGGACACACTAATAAGCTATCCAAAACCATGGTTCATGTTTGTCAAATAGATATTAGAAGGTAGAAAATTGGCCATAAACATAGATTATATAAAAGCAAAAATGTTATGGTAACACACAAGCACTGAAACCAAAAGATTACATGACTTGATCAATTGAGTAGATAGGAATATGTGACAATAGAAGCAGCTCAAATGATTTTAAAATGGTCTGTACTCATGAGATGGTATAGGATTATAAAGAGCGAAAATGAAACCCGCCAGTCAAAACAGTAGGTAACTCAAACAAATGATATTGGCTCAAAAGAAGAGTGAAAATAAAGCGAGACTCCCTAAAAACTAGATAAACCTTCCACTAAAGTTGTAATGGAGATTGAAACCGAGTTGCTTATCCGAGTAGGCGAATTCTCCATAGGGACAGTCATTGTCCATGAATCTATAACATAACAAGGCTTCTAGTAAACAATTTCGTAAAGTTCTCAAAGTAAACTGGGAACAAATCTGCAGTAGCCACATAACCCTGATAAACCAAATTGTAAACCATCCAAGGTAATGTTACCCAGCAATGCTCGAATCAAATGAAAACAATTAGTCAAGAAACACATTCAGAATATGGCTGGGCAGTCTAGCTAGGTTTGAAATCCAATTAAGAACTCACAATCTATTAAATACACAATGGATGCAGATAGCAGGAAACAAAATTCCGAAGGGTAATGTTACCTGATCACAAAAATAGGGAACCATATAACAAATATCAAATTGAATATGTATCGAGTGATAAATCAAGGAGGTAACCTTCTCAGAGAGCCAGACGTTAAATCACTGCAAAGAACATGTTGCCTGATGATGTGACCAATTAGCAAATTAGTCCATATGCAAGTTCTGGAAGCATTTGATGGAAGAGATACATTCCCGTAGTGCCATAGGAGCCTCATGATGTGACCAATTAGCAAATTAGTCCATATGCAAGTTCTGGAAGCATTTGATGGAAGAGATACATTCCCGTAGTGCCATAGGAGTGCCAAAGCATCTCCTATAAGCTATACAGCTAACGCATAAAATGAAACTAAAGGCATCACCAGAAAAATAAGGCAATTTGAAAAAACAAAGAAATCTTAAGCTAGAGAAATTTTTAAAAATTTCAGGAGATATGCATATAATAAAGCTAACATCCTAGTTGCCATTGCAGTACTTCGCATTCGAGCTCTGAACTCCTCAATTCGCTTATAATGTAAGTGCCAAAGTGCATGCTCAATTTCATGTGCTTCAGAAAAATCATGATCTTCAAGTATTATAGATTCATAATTCTCACGCATCTGACCCCAAATATTGGGATCAGATGGGGTCTTTGCCTGGATTGAATTTCTCAACCTTTGCTCCAATTCAATGGCCTGGAAATTAACCAGCATAAAATATGCAGTGAATTAAAAGTACAAACCTAGCCACTGCATTTTATATATCTAACCAATCTAATGTAGAAAATGCAGTAGAACACAAATATCAGATCGTATAAGACCACATGCATTGAAAAGCAAGGTGGACCACAAAAGACTGCACCCTAATAAAAAACAAAAAAGAGGAATCATACCTTATTATAGCGGTGCTGAACTACATCCTTTTCCATCTGAGTAGGCAAATTCTCCATAGGGACAGTATAACAAGGCTTCTAGTAAACAATTTTGTAAAGTTCTCAAAGTAGTTCTCAAAGTAAACTGGGAACAAATCTACTGTAGCCACATAACCCTGATAAACCAAACTATAAACCATCCAAGGTAATGTTACCCAGCAATGCTCGAATCAAATGAAAACAATTAGTCAAGAAACACATTCAGAATATGGCTGGGAAGTCTAGCTAGGTTTGAAATCCAATTAAGAACTCACAATCTATCAAATACACAATGGATGCAGATAGCAGGAAACAAAATTCCGAAGGGTAATGTTACCTGATCACAAAAATAAGGAACCATATAACAAATATCCAATTGAATATGAATCGAGTGATAAATCAAGTAGGTAACCTTCTAAGAGAGCCAGAGGTTAAATTGCTACAAAGAACATGTTGCTTGATGATGTGGCCAATTAGCAGATTAGTCCATATGCAAGTTCTGGAAGCATCTGCAAAAATAAAGAAGAGAACAATATTGGACGTGGTAATAAACAAGCTACCAGGTGGTAATAAAAAGAAAAAACTAATAATTAAAAGTTATATAAAAAATTATTAAATAAAATAATATAACAATTAGAATATATAAAAATATAAAAGTCGCTACAGCTGGACTTCATGCTATCACATGAATACCAAGTGTCACCTTACATTCGTTGTATGTTCAATTGCGAGGTAAACTGCTGGCCTCAGACCTATCGCTGCTTCTCTCGCCTCCAGTGAACAAAGCTTACGAAACTTTGCAGTAGTTTTTTGTACATATATCATCAAATGGACGACAACCGTAAAGAAATCTGCGTTCTGCTCTGCAACTATACAGGTCATTCTTTTTTTTTTAGCATTATCGGACATTACAGAAACGATATGGAGAGCCTTTTGGGCCGCAGCTGAAAGGGTTTCTCCTTCGTATGTGGTGACTGGAGGAGGTTATAAGAGCCATGGGGGCTGTTCAATTCCATGGAGCCATGGGGGCTCTTCCGTCATGTTTCTCGAAGACCTGTAAGCGAATTCTTGAATTCAATACTTTAATTACCATCTACGTTCTCTCTTTTCAGCAGTTTTTATAAATCCCGTTATTTTCATTGGTCTTAAGATTTTAATATCGGTTTTGATTTTGTAAACAGAAATTATAGGAATTCGAATTACGCGAGAGTAGGAGCACGAGCAACCAAGTCATAAATAGAATGGTGATGGAATTCTTACAACCCCATCTCTTTGCCTCCCAATACCGCATGTTCGACGGTGTGCGTGTGCTAGACCTCTCTCTAGAGCGGCACGTTTTGTAGGAAATTCCACTGGATTGTTAATATTTAGGACCTAAATGCTTAAATGATCTTTTTTACTCTAATTTCAAAATCCTTTCACTGCACTTCCATAGCTATATTGCATCTAAAAATAGAAACCCAAGTCGAACTTAGAACAGATAACCCAACGGTTTGTTTTCCAGGCCTGGGGTAGTGTTCAGACCGAGCATAGGGGCTGGGCTAGGCTGAATGGAGCCACTGGATTTTGGAGAAATGGGGCAGCATGCGGATAGAACCTGCGACAGGGATATAACCTATTAGGGTAGAACCCACTAGTATTGCACCCGTAGATCCAGATCTAGTCCCAGTTGCGGATGTAGGAGCAGTAGAGATAGAGACTTCAAAAACGAAAGAGTAGGGAGGAAAAATGGCAAGCGAAGCAGCACCATAAGAACCCGTTCAAGAACTGCTGCTTTTTCGACTGCTTAATCGACTGGATAAACTTCTGCAGGATCAAAATAAAGAGAATAATCAAAGTAATAAACAACAGAAACTCCTGCTACTGCTGGTCAAACCTCCCGCCATGCACGTCTGCTACTGCTGGTGACACCTCCTGTATAATTTCCCACTTGGCCATCTATGGCTTGATCCGTTACACCGGCTACACGGCAAGGTGCGAAGACGCCTAAGTTTAAGCCCTCGCATTTAAGTACCAGCTATAATGGCTTCCAATGAGTCTTTACAGACAACAGCCTTTTTTTTTACCTTTGGCTTCATTATCCGTGCAGTTTTTTGGAGAGAGCAGCAGTTCACAGTTCAACTGAGAACAACCATCCGATCGCAACCGGGAATAGTTCAACCGACCAAGCCCTTTCGATCGCAACCGGGAACAGTTCAACCGACCAAGCCCTTCCGATCGCAATCGCAACCGGGAATAGTTCAACTGACCAAGCCCTTCCGATCGCAACCGACAACAGTTAAGCCCTCCTTCAGGTGTGAGCTGATCGACACCTATACCACAGATCTGTTGATTACCAAGATTGACACATATACGGCATAACATGTGTCTCCTGGTTAACAAAAATATGTGTCTCCTGGTTAACAAAAATACACTCAGAACCTACGCCATAACATTTCCTCATAACATTTCTTTAACATTAAATGTTGGGAACCAATGCTAACACAAAGATAGCATTACTTCATGTAGGCTACATTGTTTTAATCAATTGCAATTGTCTGAACTCCTTTCCTAACTTTTGAGATTGTATACCTCGATTTGAGGCCAAATAAGACAAAGACTTATTTCATTGGTTAAAAGCACGTGAAACTGTAATTAAAATTTAAAAAAATGTATTGGTGATTGTGTCATGCCAAAATACTTTGGGTTAAGTTAAAGTGTGCTTATGGATTAGCGTGAATTACCATGTCAAACTAATATAGCGACTGATAATCAATTACTATAGTCCCTACCAGAGCAGGGACTAATAAAATTTAAGGCTACCACGAATGATTCAACAAAATATCAATGACTTAACATAATGTAAAATGAAACTTTTTCAATTTAATAAGTTAAAATAATAAAACCTTAATATTACAATACATATTTTGACATCATACATTTATGAAATAAGTTTTTGTTTGGTGACTCGTGGGGACCTGGCCAAGCGTGTACAAGGGGAAAGGTTTCCAGAAGCCTTCACATTTTCAGTTCCGTTTCAAATATCGCCGGCAGAATGCCTGCCTCATAATAAAAATCCAAAATCCCCCATCCAATACCTCGTTGGTGTTCGAACAATTTAAGAGAGTTATGCCATTCATTATTTTTGCCACTTTCTTTAGCTATAACTTTTTTTATTCATTCTATAAAAATGTAACATCCTTAATAATTATCTCGATTATCTAAGACTTACCTGAGACGTTACATTGTCATATATATATATAGATAATATCTTACAAAAATGTAATGTGTTTTTATCGTATGTTTAATTTCAATATGTTGCTTTTTTTTTAAAATAGAAATTCATTTTATAAAATTATAAATAAAACTAAATTATATTTATGATGTAAGTTTGCTTTAAAAAATGTTCAACTAAAAGTATATAACTTGGTGTATTAATTTTCTATATATATATATATATATGTAGTAGATCATATACATATTTTATGTAAGTATATATTTAATACTATCATCTTTATAATCTTTCATATTCATTTTTTTTTCTTTTTATTATGTATATGGAATTTTAATGAGAGCAAAAGATGCTCTTGGATTATAATTTTTAATAAATATGGTAAGAAACCTTTAAAATCGATTTTCAAAATCAATGATATTGATTAATAATAGAATTAAGTATTATAGGTGTATTATTATATGGAAAAAAGAATTGTGGTCTATTAAAAAAAGAGAATAAAAGAATATGGAGGCTTAATGAAATAAAGAAAATATAACTCTATTATGGGTGTAAATGTCGCGTTATCGAATTGATATGATTGTTAGTGGCATCTGGGCTTACATCCGGGAGGACATATGTCAACACAAGCTTAGGAGTACACTCCCATAAATCTTATCATGGTTGGGGTATCCATTGCAGATGTGAGAGAATACCTCACATCTTATTTCATTATGAAGCATTATAATTACAAGGTCATTCGACCTTTGAGAGACTTTTGTGGGTTTAATGTTCTCACATGCAAGGAGTACATACATACTTTTGACTTCATGGAGAATAATACTTTGTTTTGGGTTGAAGCTTGAGTTATGGTGTCTCATTAGTGTAATGTCACTCATCTTCACAATTCACTCCCAGCCGAGGATGACACCATGTTAAATTCTCTTTTTTCATTCACATGGCGATTGGGGCTTGCCATACACTTGCCATGGGTTTATTAATGACCCTAATAATTCTTATGGATGAACAAGGGCTCCACCTCAGCCCTCTGACTCAACCTTCAGACCCAAGGCATCTGACCTCTTAGTGGAATTATCATGCTAGGGGGAATTCACGGTGCTTAATCATCATCTCTAAGCTCAATTGTGTAGGAGACAGCTTCATGGTTGCTATGTTTGTCAATTATCTTTGTTAGGGCTTAATCAAGGGCATGGTCTATAGTGTTGGTGGTCTGGCTCGACATTTCAGAGTGTGGTTGGGTACTCCTGGCGTGTTGGCTCATCAACCGGGATTGTTGCTTAGGGGGAGAATCTCTAAGTACCTTGAAGTTGTTCAAAAATTGGTCGAGTTTGACAGAAAGGTACTATGGGTCATCACTTGGCTAAAAGGTAATGTGAAACCAGGGGTGGCTACATGGAAATTCGTGGAGATTTCTCATCGGTTGTTGTTGGGGAAGCATTGATGTTAAGGCTCCAGGGGTGCTGAGGACATTTATGCGTGGTCAAGATCCCTCGTCTTAGCTCATGGTTCTTCACAGTCTGGCTACATAGTCCATTCATCTCTTTCCAATCTATTGGCTAGTCATCTTATAGGTGACCTTCTGGCCTTTATAAGTTAGACTAGTTATGCATAATGTTAGAATTGTTAGTTTTGTGGCTCCGAGCAAAAATTTTGGATATCTTGTGTCATTTTGAAAATCATGTTGAGTTATGTATATGATCCTGAAAGACATACTAGTTAATTTTAGCATATGTAACCTCAAGACTTTAAATTGGTGGTTTTGGGTTGGTTTCCCTGATGGGTGGCCCTTAACGCCAAGTAGACTTGCTTGTACTTATTCTCATCAGTAACTAAATGTCGAGCCTTACCCAAAAACAAGAAAGAAATAAATAAATTAAATAAATATAGAGATTTCTCATCATAAGAGTGAAAAATAGACCAATTACATATGTATTGAACATAATCGTTAAGAATAATTATTACATTTTAAAAAGAAATGTGAAATGAACTTTGTAAATATCCATTGGAATGAACATAGTATTTTGATTTTTTATGGACTAATTCGTTAGACATGTTAACTCTGAAGTATTATTGTGGTTTTGTTGTATCAAGTATTTACAAATCTTCATATATACTAATATGTAAATATAGCTACAACTATTGCTTCAACTTTTAGTGAATATAAAAACATGTAATCTTTTTGAACAAACAAGATGCTAGATTCTCCACTTTAAAATTTTTTTACTGAAGTTATGTAATGATAACACAAATCTAAAAAAAAAATCAACTCAATACTTAGAAGAAATAGAAAGGAAAAGGGCTTATTCAATACACTCTAATGCCATGTGCATTATTGTATTTTCAAAACCTATATAAATTTAATATAAATGTTTCAATCCTCTAGTTACTTGAAGCATAGGGATAAGAGATACTATAAATAACCATAAAATGGAATCATTGAGTGCATCCCAACAATGAAGAGTCTAGGCTTCTTGCTACTAATCTTTTAAATATTCTAGGTGCACTCTTATCTTAAATTGTAGTTACTTCAAAACTATATTTTAATAGTTATGAGGCCACCAGATCCACATGTGGTCTAATAGAGATTTATGCATTAGATTACTACAAAATTATATTTTAATAATTTTGATGCCACGAGATCCACATGTGGTCTCATATAGATTTATGCATTAGATTAATAAAACAAGGTCAAGGGCAACGATGAATAAATTGGCTCCAAGATTCATTAACAACAAGGTCAAGGTCGACGATGAATAAATTGGCTCCAAGATTTATTAACTTTATTAATCATTACTTAGATATTTAGTTTACAACCTACATATATCTAGGTTTTTCTAGATGCACATCTCACGTTAAGATTCCCAAAAGCTTTCAGTCACAATATGGATTGAGTAGTTCCTTGGTGCCTCGCAGACTAGGGGATCCTTCTGATCGAGTTTTATGGTGCTTGGAACCTCAGGGTTGTGCTTAACCTTACGCTTGAAATCAGCCAATTTCCAATCAAGACTATGCATAGGGATTCATTGTCTTGTCATCAACCCCCTCCATCTTCGAGGACTTCCACGGGCACCAAACGTCCACCATGAATTATGAGATGACGCTAGCGATCGCTGGGATGAAGCTAGCGCTGCCTACAGATGGGACAGCTTGTCGATTAGCCCACAGTGCTCACCACAAGTCTCAATGCTTTACCCATGGCTAGTGGCAGTAACTGCAACTCTCCAGAATATTTTTGCCTATATGTGCTGTCCATTGATGCGATCACCTAGAACTCGCAGCCTAGCACTGTCTTGCGGCCTTCTACCGTAAGTTAAAAGGGGGTCTAGTATAGAAACTCCGAATGTGGAATTATTGTTAAAAGAGCGTTACCTATATGAATGGAACCACCAATGTGTGCGCCTCATATGGGCCCGATCTATGGCCCTAGTTGATCCCAGCCCCGCTGCAAGTTAACAAAAGGAGGGGCTCTAAAAATGAAAACCACTACTCGAAAAAATCATTGTGGTTTTATCGTTGGATGTGTTCCTCCAAATCAACCAAATGCTTCCGCAGCATGATAATCTTTGGTGTACTAGATGTTGTTCTATCGCCCCCTATATGCACTCAGCTGGATGTTTAAGCTCCGTATCTACAGTACATGAAAACCATAATGCAAATATAACGATATTTTAATATCTAATTAAATATCATAATTGAAAATATATTTTAAAGAGACTAGGAAAAAGAAATTCCTAAATAATATTTCTTTTTCAATATGTGGGTAGTCAACTCTATACAGAACATGCATAAGATGATTTGTCACAGCCTAGCTTTGACTTTGAGCGTCATATGTCTTATGCCAGAGCAAGTTTTGAAGAATCCGCATATGAATGTTCTTCCGTGTACCCTACGAAATAAGACTTTGTGTCCATCCTACAATTCCATTCAATATTCCACCTCTGCTCCTCCCCTCTCCATCCTGATCATGTATTTATAGACGATCCCTTTGGGCATAGTATGTATTAATGAAATTATTCCCAAAGCGCAAATCGTCCAGATATCTCATTATCAACCAAAATTAACGAACAATCCATTATCACGCAGCGGATTATACAAAGTATTTTGCACTTTCGGTAAGAATAGTAATGGAAATGGTAATGCCATTTCCCAGTGCTTATGATGACGTCGTTCAGGGAAGTTCCAATAGTTGTGGTCGCTGCTCCTCTCGTACCGCAATCCAACCCACATGCTCCAGCTCCACCACGTCCACATGTTCATTCATTGGTTGAAAGAGCTGCATCAGGAGTGTGTCCTCCCAAATCTCAATGCAGCAAACATGTTCCGACTCTACCCGGATGTTGCACTCGAGCTTTAATTAAGAATGGTGACACTCTTTGCACAAATTTTATTTCCTTTTCAAACGAAAATCATTGGACTTGAAAACCCCTAGAGAATTTTAGTTTCTTTCTTAAACAAAATTTGTTGGAAGTAATGCTTCTATGTCATGTGTTCCATGTTTATTACAAGTTGTCAATGAGTATTTAGAGGTGTTATTCTAGATGTGCTTGTTTCCCATGTGTACATTGTAATTGTGAATTCCAAAGAGTCAATCTAGAATTTGTTATTTCCCTATGTGTGTGAGTTGTCCATGAGTCATAGATCTACCTTCGGATCTTATCATCTACAATTCTATGACCTAATTCTTACATATATAATTTCTTTATGTTAACAATAAAATATAGTATGTAATTTGTTGTGTGTATAATCTCTCTTAATTCTCTTCTATTTTTCTATTATGGTATATGTTGGAAAATGTAATTCCTATTTGTCTCAGTTATGAATTTCTATGTAAACGAGTTTGTTTCTATTTTCTAGAAGTGTTTATATCTATATGACCCTAGTTTAGTGTGTTGTTGAGATATTATCTCAACCAACTGATTACGTATCCAAGATAGTTTCCCTATCTTGAGACAACACTTCTTGTGTATATGTAATATAATTTGATTATTACATCAAATTGTGCTTAACCAAATTTTATCTTGGTATCCGCCCAAGGGCTTGAGGCCTTGACCCCTCTTCGGTCGAGGGAAATAAAAAGTTTGTTGAATGTTCGGTTTTGGTTTGTCCATTTATTTAAGTCTATCGGAGGAGTGATTCAATTCTGCGTGTCGTGAAGCGATTCGAGCCTACCGGTCCTAAAGCAGCGAGATAACAGTCTAATGGTCCTGTTTTATGATGAACGGTGGGGTGCAGTGGAAACATGGTGGTGGTGCCTTTGTTTGGGAGGCTGAGTCTTGGTGAAACTGATTGCCTGTGTGGTCGCGTGGATTGCCTTTAGCATTAGATGCGTGAAAGCATGAAATCCCACTATGATAGCATTGTAGTGGTAGCGTTGTGTGGCACGTTGTTGATCGGAGGAGGAAACCATTGAATGAACTGGTGGGTTGTTGATCAAAGAAGGCAGTCATTGACAGGAAAGAGTCGTTCTCTGCAAATATGAATCATTGGCGCATAGCTGAAACACCTGCCAATCTATTGGTGGTTGGCAAGACTTATGCAGGGTAATTGAGAATCAAAATGCAAGCATAGATAGATTCAAGCCTGATTCGTTGTTGTTCGAGTGAATTCATTCGATCTGATGTCATTTTCGGATATGTTCCTACAAAGAAAGTGGATCTGAAGGCGTTTCCGGGTGGTGTTCTGGCTTTTGGTGACTGGAGTTTGGAGCGGCTTGATAACAGTACCTTCTAACGGATCACTGATGTCATGGAAGCAAAGATGGCACAGAGGGAGTTGGCGCTAGTAGCTGCAAGTCTATACTGCGTGTTGTTGCGTGATTTGGAGAAGAGCTGACACATTGAGCGTTGGGAGCATCAAGAGATGGAGTCTCAGTTGAGTTGGTTGTGTGGAGGTTGGGAGTTAGCGCACCTATTGAGGCTGTAGACTCGTGGATGGAGAGTTGGCAGGGCTACTCCATTTGACACCGCGAAATAGATGTTGAGTTGTGTAGAACAACTGGTTGAAGCCTGATGCTACTATAGAATTGTGAGTTGAGTTCGCTGCGTGGTGGTTGGGCACTGGAGTCATCATTCTCTATCAAGGTCAAGTTGCAGAGTGTGAAGTTGTGTGAGTGTTTTTTAAGAGATACGTGAGAAATTGGGGTCGCAGTAACTTGGAAACCCGGTTGTGCATATTCTTCATTGGTGCAACTGCAACGTGAAGGTGTGAAGCTGTTTGAGGGGGTGAAAGAGTTGATGGAACATTGTTATAGGTCTGGCGACTGAGCATTTCTTAGCAGACTTTCTTTTAAAGAATGTTTCTCTTTGATAAGTCACTCAACATTGCACATGTAGCTTTGTCGTTTTTTTTTCTTTTTCAATGGGATTTCCATGGGAGGCATGAAAATCAATGGGTCGCTTACATTATAACACGATATTCCTCATCTTTGGCTTTATAGAGAGTCGATATAATTTTTTTTGTTTGTTTCCAAGCACGGTTGTTTGTATATGTTTGGGTAAATGATATTTTTATGGTGAAAGTATCTTGGAATTAAAATCAATATACATATTGTGATTAACCACTTCAATATAAGTTATTTTTGTTAGAATTGGTTATTCTAATAAATGACAGGTTAAGTATGGAGTTTCAAGATTTATTGATAAAGACAAAGATGTCCAAGATGTGAAAATTTTCAAAAGATGAGGGAAACGAGCAGCAACAATGATTAAATTATGACAGACAACAAGTTAAATTTTGTGTGATTTTGAGGAATAAACTCATGATCATGGTGTATTATGAGTCACATATTGTAATTAGAGAAAATATACATGTCATATACTTGTTGTAAGACCCAGAGAGGCATGCATATTCTTTGTTATGTGTTCCCTTTGTTAGAAAGTTTTAACACCCTGGAAGAGTGTGTCATGCGGGATGGGTACACTTCGGTGGGTCATATTGGTTTTAGAATCCATGAGGTGAAATTTTATATTTAGTGGGAGTTCATCGAGAGGTTGGATGAACCATGTATGTGAAGGACTTCCTAGTAGACTGGCGGTTGTAGCAGTTGAGAACCCATGCATTTTGGTAGATAGTTGTTCCTTTATATGGACATTAACAATTGCATGAACAAGGTACAAGGTGTAATTACCAGACTGGACCAGATGTAGATCTTGCAGATTGATATTGAGATAAGTAGTCATTAAGTGTGAGTGTTGGAAAATGTAATTTCTACTTGTCTCAGTTATGATTTTCTATGTGAAGGAGTTTGTTCCTATTCTATAGGATTGGTTATATCTATATGTCCCGAGTTTGGTGTGTAGTTGAGATATTCTTTCAACCAAATAATTGTGTGTCCAAGATAGTTTCCCTATATTGAGACAACACTTCTTGTATATATATACTATCATTTGATTAGTACATAAAATTGTGCTTGACCAAATTTTATCTATATTAGAGCTGGTACTAGCTTGACTCCCTCAAGGGAGGGCCAGTAATATGTGAGGAATCCTAAGTGTTATTATTTCCGTACATATTAGTATAGATGCGTGAGGGTCTATTTTTAGTGTGTGAATTTTTTTTGTGATCCTATGTATAGATTTGTTTGTTTGTTTGCATATTCTTCAAGCATTGTCAGGTCCTTTTGTTATCTTGCTATCTGTAAAGTTTTGTTTGTGCTTATTTTCCCAGAACCTGTAAAGGAGTTAAGTTCATGCCTGGATGGTTTTGTCAAAGTTGTATCGTATTATAAATATTCAAAATCATGACCATGAACTATACATGATGCTACATGGATCTGGATCTGAAATCTAGGGCGAAAGAGTTTCAAGTGGGCAATGATATATGTCAAAAGTGTTAAAATTGGAGGCAGATCTCAATTTTTCGCTTCTGCGGGGAAAAGATCTTCGTGTCAGATGTTTATGTTGCAATCTTGTTCCGATCTCAAATTTTTGAGTTTGCATTTTAAACATATTGAGTTTGGTGAGCTCAATATGTGAGTGTAAGTTTGTTGGAATTGACTACTCTAACAAATGTTGTTTTGTGAAAATGAGAAAGATGCAAGACAAAGATTGAACTAGATGAACAACTTTTGACTTGTGCTAAGGAGGGACATGGTGACTTGTCTATGCCTAATGACAAATGATAATTTGATGATTATTGAGTTTGTAGTTGTGAAATGTGTCAATTCTGGCTATAAAAAAAGGTTGGTGTTTCTTAAACTGGAAGCCCCAGTGTCCAAAACATCAATTCTTGTAAGGTGAAGTTGTTTTATCAACTTTTGAACACATTGAGTATCCAAACCTCCATCCTAGCAGCGGATGGATAGCCGAAAGAGAAATATTTGTCAAATGGTGGTTGGTCCATAGGATGGTTCATTACTTGATGACTCTTATTGTGGAAGCCCCGACGAACTGATGTGTCAATATTATTGATTTTGCAATGTTTATCAACGATGGTTAGAGGCAGTTACGCTTTAAATGCAGGTCAAATAACAAGTCAAAGATGTGGTGGTGAAAGAGCTATGTTTACAAGATTCCAGTGTGCATGTGGGTGACGATGAAGACCAGTCAGACAAAGATTTATTTATTGTTGTAATATGTGTTTTTAATAATATCCATGTAAGTATTAAGGGACGGTGTTGGAAGTAATGCTTCCATGTCATGTGTAATACAAGTTGTCAATGAGTATTCACAGGTATTATTCTAGATGTGGTTGTTTCCCATGTGTATGAGTTGTAATTGTGAATCCTAAGGAGTCAATCTAGAATTTGTTATTTCCCTATGTGTGTGAATTGTTTATGAGTCATAGATCTACCTTCTTCAGATCTTATCACCTACAAGTCATTGATCTAATTCTTATATATGTAATTGCTTTATGTGATCAATAAAATATAGTATGTGATTTGTTGTGTGTATAATCTCTCTTAGCTCTCTTTTATTTTTCTAATAAAACCGTCTGAGCAAAACAACATAGGTCACCACCAAGGTTTTGTTCTAAGTCTACATTATATATTTTTACGTTGTAAGGTCTGCCTTCTGAGAATAACTCCCCTCCCAGGGCACCTGTTCTTTCATGAACTGTTGATTTTGGATGTTAGACGATTAAAATAATTTAGACCATTAGATTGATTTTCAACAGGTATTAGTTAGTTACGCTATTAGTTAGTTAGTTCATTTTCTCATGCCTTTGCCACTCATCCTCAACATGATTTAAAGGGTTTTCACAGCCATTTGCATGCTTTCGCATGCTTTCTCCCACGTTTCCTTGGCTTTCTCTCTACTCCAACAAACTGACCTTGAGTCTTTAACTGAGGGCAGAGGGTTTTACAATCTTTAATTGTGGCAGAGGGTTCTATAATAGACAACTTTGATTCAATGCGAGAGCGTAGAGTTTAATGTATTAGACAGTAAACCAATGGTCTCCTCTTCTGTTGCTATAAACAATGAAATTCCAAGGCTTTGTAATTTTAATGTGTATATAGTTTGAAGTGGGAAACCACTTGCCAATATGCTAATTTATTAACTCGCCGTTTTAAAATATCTTACTTCCAAAATAATGCGAAATTCAAGGATTTTTGAGTTTTGAGTGGAAACAACCTGACAATTACACTTGCAAGCAGTGATGTTGTTGCTACTGAGATGGAACCCTGAGAACAATGAAAGGGATTTTTGAAGACTTGTATATCAAAGGTGAGAAAATGAGAATGGTGGCCAGAACCTTGAGAACAAAGAAAGGGAATTTTGAAGCCTTGTATATCAAAGGTGAGCAAAACCAACCTGTTTTCAGTAAGCCTGGTGAGAAAGAATCTCTGAGTGACACAAAAAAAGACTAAATTTTAAAGTTCATATTTTTTTAGACCTCATTCATTCCTAGTTTTAATACAAACTAGGATGAAATGTTGAAAAACAAATTTGTTCCTAAACTAAATGGAAAATGGACTAAAGTGAAACGTTTGAAAGACAAATCTGTTCCTAAACTAAATGGAAAATGGTTATGGTTTCCTGCATGCACCCTAATATCAAGAAAAAATTAGAAATGCTGAAAACCTAACTTCGACATGTGGAGACGCATAAGGAAGAAATTGCATTTGAAGAGGCAATTGTTTCAAATGCCAATGGCAACCAGAAGCTTGAGAACAATAAAAGGGATTTTGAAGGCACAATTATATCAAGGGTGAGTGAAACTAGCTTCTCTTTAGGATGCCTAATGAAAAAAAAATGCAGTGGTTAGACATTAAAGGCATTGAATGACAAAATGTTTCATGCATGCATCTTGTGACTAAGAGTAGATTAGAAAAGTTCAAGATTGAACTTCAAAATAGGTTGGAGACGTATACCGAAGCAATTGCATTTGAAAAGGCCATTGTTGCAAGTGTGAATGGCATCCAAAACCTTGATAAGAATAGAAATAATTCGGAATGGTCATTTATATCCAAAGTAAGCAAAAGTAGCTTCTTTTTTTTTTGGTCCTTTGACACACCAACGATTGAATTTTAGATTTTATTTTTTTGTGATCTGATTCACTTCTACTATCCAATATAAATGAGGATGAAATGTAGAATGGAAATCTAAAATTGGGGTTTTAGCTTGGAGAAAAGGACACTTATCCAATACAAATGAGGATGAAATGTAGAACGAAAATCTAAAATTGGGGTTTTAGCTGGGAGAAAAAGACACTTAACACAGGGATGTTGGTTGTCCATTGTGAAACAATGGATTTAGATTTTAACATTGACTACTTCCAAAATTTTCACATTTCAAGTTGGGTATTTCATAGTTGTAAATTTATGGTGAATTATTTAAAGTAAAAGAAAACACAAAGCCAACACAAAGCCAGGCATTTTTCACCCGTTGGTTTTTATAAATGATAAAAACCAGAGAAAAAGGAATTAGAGAATTTTGAGTGAGATGAGATGGTATCCAAAATATTGGATATTCACACACAATACCACTTTTAGAACCTCTGAGCAACATGGGTACTGGACTTTGAAACCATCGTTGGTGATTTGGCAGGATCGTTAGAACCTGAAAAATTCTATTCTTAGTTGGATATTGAAACGCTCTATGGGCCTCCAATGCAACCATCTCAATTTTAACCGAATATTTAGCAAAGTTTGTAGTTTAGCAGCTTCGGTAAATTTGGGGATTTCTAAATGTGTCCACGCCTGTGCGTAGTTGGATTTTCTCGCATTCATGGGACATGTAGTTGGATTTTAGTTGAATGGATGTATTACTTTTCTGCATTGTTGTGATTTGTAAATATTTTTTAAGGGAAACTTTTGTTATGTTGTTTGATTTTTTATTTAATATTTATTATAAATTAGTTATTTTTAATGATAAGATATTTTATTTATTTATTTTAATTTAATAATTATGTTTTGTTAAAATTTAATAATTATATAATTAATATATTTTAATATATAAAAAAATTAAATAATATAAAACATATTTTGTCAGATAAAAGACATATAAATATAAAATATATTTTTTGACAATTATATTATAAACAAAATAACCATACCAAATATGTCAAATATAGAATAAGTTCAACATATGTCCAACTATTTCTTATTAGAATAAGTTCAACATATGTCCAACTATTTCTTATTTTAATGTATATAAAAGTAAAAATTTCTATAAATTATTCATAAAATAAAATGTTTCTCATTTTTAAACCATTCTCAATGTCTTTGCATTAAATGGCTTCTTTAAATTCTCCATGTCTTTTCATTAATGGCTTCTTTAAAGTAGTTTGAGAAATACCCTCTTGTTAATGGATTTTTTTTGCAACTATTTTAATAAACCATTTAGTATTTAAAACAACAAATTTGGTATTTATAGCCCAATTTCAACTATTTAGTGAAAAGTAATACATTTAGTTTGAAGAAATTTTATTTAGCTCTTCTTACTACATAATTTCTATGATTGAATTAAAAAAAATCAATATTTCTAATTTTCAAGTTTTTATAATTAAAAAAAAAATCATTATTTCTGATTTCCTTCTACGAGTGCAGCATACCATCTATAGATAAAATTGGCATCATTTTGACATCATTACATAACACTTACAAATTTCCCCTTCGAACTCCCACAAGCTAGAGTAGAAATAAATTATCATAGCCAATAACCAAACTATTTTCCAACACTATCAAAATCAAAGTAGCTCCACATAAATCCAAGAGAATAGGAAAAAATTGGCATCATTTTTACATCATTGCATAACACTTACAAATTCCCCCTTCCAACTCCCATAAGCTAGAGTAGAAATAAATTATCATAACCAATAACCAAACTATTTTCCAACACTATCAAATCAAAGTATCTCCACATAAATCCAAGAGACTAATGATATCGATTGGGTCATCATACAATTAGTCATCCATCTTAGTACGTTCTAGGTGGAAAATCCACATAAATTCAAGAGACCAATGATATCGATGAGCCATTTTGAGGCATCAAATGACATTTTTTGGTAAAAAAAAACTCCCTAGATGTCGCCAATAATATTCTATAATAAAAAAGATAAAAATGAAAATATTATTTATATTTATCATTAGTTATTAAATTTAAACTAAATTTAAATTAGATTATATTGAAAATACTTTTAAGATGTTTATTAATGGTTTTGAATCAAGATGTGATTTAAAAATGTTTATTAATAGTTTTGAATCAAGAGGTGTTTTACAATATGGGTTATATTTCCTCAATAAAATTGTGAAATTATTTCCTGAGTAAAATTGCATATAAGATGGTTGTATCCAAATTAACACAAAATGATTCAATAGGTATGCAAGCTTCAGTCGTAAATCGTAGGAATTTGGCATAGTTAGTGGAAATAAATTTAAGAAGATTTGAAATATGAAATGGGTAGGTACATGATCAAATTATGTGTAGGTAGAATGCAGAAGACTTCAATCTTTTGATCAAGTGAGACAGTTCAATATTGAAAATTGGTCAATGAGAGGAGAAAGAAATATGCACCAAACTTGTGGAAGGAAACAATCTCAACATCAAATGCACACTTCACAAACTTTTTCCAGTTTTCAGAATAGAGTCTTCTTTCTAAAGGATCAAAAACCTTTTGCTTTTATTTATAGGCCCCTTCCTAGTCAAATACATAGTCATGTCTCCGATATCATGTTGAAGGAAGGAAATCTCGTGGATGCTTCCATAAGAGTTCACCATGGTATCTGTGAATAGTGAATTAAAGTTGCTATATCAATTAAAAGAATTATTTAATCAATTCTCTCCTATAAAACATTATAAAGTTGTTATGTCACTCTATATTCTGTAGCTTTGTTTTAAACTAGTTCATCCAATCACCTTAAGAACAAGTGGTAAAAGACTATAAGATTTTGATAAGTGACACGGTTCATTATTGAAAAAGAGCAACTTGTTTTATCAAATATTTGTTATTGGAACTTGAAAGAGCATCTTTGAAGATTGAGAGGAAATCTATGTTGGAAAGATTATAGAATCTCTAAATTTAGCATAATGTAATTGATTTATCTTTATCTTCTAGCTTTGAATGAAATTTTGTTTACTAATTTTTATATTTTGTTTAATAATTTTTATATTCAATGATCATGTATATCTCACTATTCTTCTTGAATTTATGCCTTATATCGTTTCTTTTGCAACCTCTGGTGCAATTGTAGTGATATTTCACTTCCACTCAAGAATTGGCTTATTGTAATAGGATCTCAAACATTCATTGATATCATTAAGCATAGAGGCTTTTCATTCTTTTGAATAAATAAAATGAAAGTTGAAAAATGTGTTTGCCTTCTTTGAGCAAAATTTTTGAAAACCTTCTATATGTTTATTTTGAATCATATAAATGGCTATATTTATATTTAATTATTAAAAAATAATTTATTAATTTATTTAAATGGAAAGTAAATATTATTTAAATCCAAATTAATATATATTTTAATTATTTAACAGAATTCTATTTCTTTTTAAAATATTATCATGACAAAACAAAGTATTATTTTTAAATATTTTTATTTACTAAAAAATAATATTTTAAATTCAAATTTAGAATTATTTAATTAATTGAAAAAAATACAATTATAATTTTATGAAGGAGAAAAAATTTTAGAGTAAACTAACACTTCACATCATTTATATTTAATTCTACATGAAATGAAACAAAGATGTCATGGTTTAATTATATGTAATTTTATTCATATAGAAGTGAGTAATTCACTTATAAGAATACCATCCAAAATATATGGAGAATGAACCTATAATGGAAAAAAAAAATAATAATTTTTTTAAAACTTGAACTTTTAAATAATATATCCTTATTATTTATACTATAATACAATACAGTCAATGCAAAATGCAAAGTATAAACACTATTGGTACTATGCAAAACTGTTAACAAAAATAAAAAAATTTATAACATACGTAGATGTTATCCAAATAAAAGATCCAGTCTGTCTGGCATTGGAGAATCAACCTCTCATTTCTAAAGATTTTCTAACTATAAATATTTAGAAATAAAGATGGATTTCTAACTATAAATATTTAAAAATAGAGATTAATGAAATTTTGAATCTATTGTGTTACAAATAATTAATTAAATTTCCTTAAAAAAAATGATTATATTTGTATAATACATAATGGTCAATATCAATTTGATCTTCTTACAGGCAGCATTCGTGTTCGTTGGATCCCAAATCTCGGCTAACACCGGATAAATGTCTAAGAGAAAAGCAGAAGAAGTTCAATCAAGGCTGGAATAAATGTATAAATATTCTTAACGCAATCAATCACTCATTTGATTAACAATTGACTCGCTACAGCACTATATACGAAGATTTTGTTGAGGTTTCTATTATTAATCTTTGGAGTCGTTTAAGGGTGGATCTAAGAGTTTTTAATGAGGTAAGTGTGAAAATTTATTAATGAGAATGGAATTTTAATCAAGATTTTGATACCATGTTCAAGTTTTCTATTACATCAAAATTTATAAATATCAGTAAACTTCCAAATCATTTTCATTAATTTTTTTTAGTAATACCCGAATAATTTGTTACCAAGATGATTCTCCGACCGTCCAAGCGATCAATTCTCTAAAAGAACAAAGTGTGAACATCCAACCGATTTTATCATTGATTCAATAACTATTTACTTCCTTCACTGGCTTAGAGAGTTCTTGAACACATAACGCATTTGTGAGAGATATAAAGGAATGCAACATGTCGGTCAAATAATTTGACAAACCCCTGTTGCAAATTATGCAAAGAATTAGTCGAAACTAACAAAAGATTACAGAAACCCCATTCAAAATTACGCCAGATCAATTTTGTTAATGAATATGCGATTAGGCTTACTTTTGAGAAGGAACGCTGGCTCTGAGAGACTTCATGTGGAACAGAGGACTACCATGAAGAATTTCCGGGGATCAACGGAGGCAACAAATCCCATGAAGAATTGCCATTGTCCATGATGTCGTTTGAGGAAGTGAAGGAGGCCGTTGAATCGGGTGAAGCAAGAGATGTTTGAGGAAGCCAAGGAGGCCGTTGAATCAGGTGAAGTAGATGGAGATAAATCACATGTTGATATGAAGCGCTTTTCGTCATGGCTGGTGGAAAGTAAAATAGGGTTTTAACAATCTTGAATTTCTTTCATGAAATCTATGTATTTCTGCCTGCAACAACCGCATTTCTCCTTCTACCAGAGGTTGTCTTCGAAAATTGATAGTGTGCACATACAAGGACATCTTCATGTATGTAGACAAAGAACTAAGTCACGTGGAAACGTAAAGGGTGGCCTCGGTCCTTATGTCATGTGGAAACGTAAAGGGTGGCTCGGTCCTTTCAATAGGACGGCAAGTGAAAGCTTCCCCTTGGTGGTTTAGTTTCGCCATCTGGTGGGTTTTCTATCCGATTGGTAGAAGACCTAACATGCCATATCGGCCAGCACTTAGCATGTTTTTATATTTAGGTGGATGGGAGTTTCGGTGAAAAATCAATCTAAATTTAAGTTTTTAAAAATTTATGTAGGATTTTGATTAAAATTAATTGAAAAAATAATTGTGAAAAAACTATTTCATATTATAACTGGGTTATATATAAAATAATTATTTTAACTATATATTTTATTTCAAATATTATTTAAATTTAACAAATTATAAAATATAAGCTGTAATTTATTAATAACAATAGATTGAGTATGGTATACATTATTTATTTGGTTAAGATTTTATTTTTTTTAATAAAATTATTTTTTGGAAAAAGTGATATAAGTTAATGATTTAAAATTTTTTTGCTAGGAAACATTAATTCAATACAGGGTATGTTATGGTTTTTTTAAATAATGGTGATGAGTTATTTTATTTGCAATAATAATTAATGATGATTGTCTTATTATTAATTTGACAACTATTTTTTGATAATTTTTTACAACACTTATTAATATATGTTGAGATCTTCTGTTTTGCATAAGATAGGCAAAATCTCAGTAGATGATAACAATAGGAATCAGTTCCTAGATTAGCTCCAGGTTGTTGGGAGATGATTAATGCCTCATGTATTTGATGAAAGTGAGTTAATGAGGTTGTTAGATTCCCTTTGCTATAAAACAGGCAACCATTCGGATTGTTTGCAATGAGGGTGAGAGTTTGTGAGGATTGAATTATGTAATCTCCTGTTTGATTAATAAGATTTCCGATGCCTATGTTGTGTGGACGTAGCCCAGATTGGTTGGGTGAACCACGTTAAATTCCTGTGTCTTTATGTGCATGATTTATCTGTTGTATCTTTGATTTAATTTGCTGTGCATCTGGTCTCCAACAAGTGGTATCAGAGCTAATGTTGGAGGCGTGTTGGACTGCTGTCCAACCTGCGTGGAGATAGATGACAGCGCTGGTGTGTGGAGGTCTGTATGACACCTGAAGGTTGTTGTATGCTGCATGATTGTTGCGTGGTTGGTGGAGCACTGGTGTTTCCTACCTGCGTGAAGACTGAAGGAAGTGCTGCATACAACGTGGAGGAGGAGCGTATTACAAACTTGCGTCTAACAATTCATTGCTGTCTGGTGCGTATGACCTGCGTGGAGTTTTGCTATAACTAGCTGCGTGGAGGTTGCCGGTGCGTTGATCATTGCTGGTGGTATTCACTTGCGTGCTGGAGGTGGAGCGCAAAGGCGTATTACAAACCTGCGTATTACAATTCATTGTTGTCTGGTGCGTATTACCTGCGTGGAGTTTTGCTGTAACCTGCTGCATGGAGCGTTTGATACAGTCACCTGTTGCTGTGTGTGTGCGTGCTGGAGCTGATCTAAACCTGCGTGGAGAGTTTTTTTTTTTTTTTCTGCGTACGGTTCCACTTATTGATTCCATTGCGCATTGTTGATGCGTTGCGTACCTGTTGGTGCCTGGTGCGTAGTGCTGGCAGCGTAAGTGGATTGCTGGTGCCTGGAGCGTTGCTGGTGCTGCATGGGAAGCATACGGACTCCAAAACCAGTGGTATGCTGTTGCGTTCTATTGCATGGAGACTGCTGACTGCTGGTAATGTATTTTAAACACTGTTGTTGCGTGGAGACTTGTATTTTCAGTGCAAGCTTGCAAGAGATATTTGTAGCGCGGGTTGCCCATTCGATTCACATGTCGTTCAGTTTCTATTGAAGTAAGAGAACTAATGAGCGTGATTGTGTTTGTTGAGACAACGCCTTTGGATGGCTGGAATTGATGTTGGGTTTGAGAAAACAATACAAATTTTCTTCTATTTTGGAGCCTCAAGCATTTTTTCTATCATGCGATAACTTTGAAGAATGGCTCGTTGAGAGATTTTTTAAAGTATATGTTTTTTTTTTTTTTTTTGTGGTGCGGTGTTGAACATTGTGCGTTGAAAACCGAAAGGGGATTTCGACATCCACAAATTGCCAAATTGGTAGAATTTAATGCTCAGTAATTCACACAGCAAAAGAAAAGAAAATTGGTTTTCTAAAGGCAAAGGCATTAATTTTTTTTTAAAACACAAACTTCATTTATTTAAAGTTGGTTTTGGAGATTATTGTGTTTTTTGCTGATACAAAATGGCGAAAAATCGGAGTGCCCGGTTTGAAATTGAGAAGTTTAATGGCAAAAAGAATTTTGAGATCTGGAAGGTGAAAATGCATGACTTGCTTGTCCAACAAGGTGTGGTAAAGGCATTGATGGGTAAATCCAAACAACCTTACAACATCACAGACGATGAGTGGGACGAGATGGATGAAAGAGCAGTAAGTGCTATTCAATTATGCTTGGCGGACGATGTCCTGTTTAATATCGTGTCGGAGGTAACAGCTGCTGGTTTGTGGACGAAACTGGAGAAACTGTACGTGACCAAATCCTTAACCAATAGGATTCTCCTGAAGCGACAGTTGTACAGTTTGCGAATGAAGGAAGGTACATCGATTGCTGATCATTTAAATGC
>APFE031367541.1:84717-149035 GCA_000404065.3 Pinus taeda
GGTGGAGCTATCAGCTGGATGTCAAAGCTACAGAATATTGTTGCTTTATCCACTACTGAAGTAGAATACATTGTTGCTTCTCATGCTTGCAAAGAAGCGATTTGGTTGAAAGGTTTGTTTGGTGAATTTGGTAGGTTGCAGGACAGCATCAAGTTATTTTGTGACAGTCAATGTGCAATACATTTGGCTAAGAATCCGGCCTATCATAGTAAATCAAACCATATACAGATCAAGTACCATTTTGTAAGACAGGTTATCACTGAAAGGGGAGTCTCTCTTGAAAAGGTGCATACAAAGGAGAATTGTGCGGACATGTTCACGAAACCAGTTTTGTTAGAGAAGCTACACTGGTGTTTGGCTTCTCTTGGCTTGCAAAAAAGATAAAATAATAATAACAGGGCATCAGGCTAATTGTTGTCAAGGTGGAAATTGTTGAGATTTTCTGTTTTGCATAAGATAGGCAAAATCTCAGTAGATGACAACAATAGGAATCAGTTCCTAGATTAGCTCCAGGTTGTTGGGAGATGATTAATGCCTCCTATATTTGATGAAAGTGAGTTAATGAGGTTGTTAGATTCCCTTTGCTGTAAAACAGGCAACCATTCGGATTGTTTGCAATGAGGGTGAGAGTCTGTGAGGATTGAATTATGTAATCTCTTGTTTGATTAATAAGATTGCCGATGCCTATGTTATGTGGACATAGCCCAGATTGGTTGGGTGAACCACGTTAAATTCCTGTGTCTTTATGTGCTTGATTTATCTGCTGTATCTTTGATTTAATTTGCGGTGCATCTAGTCTCCAACAATATAGAATATGATATATGTAAATTAACATAATCATATAAATTAAATAGCTAATAAATATTAATAGACATCAAAACACTTACTTTATAATATACATATCACATTAGTGAAATTAAAAAAATTATAAAAACTGAAATATCCATATTAAATAATCTCATCCATTACCAAAGCACATACTTTAAATTGTAAATATAACAATAATTGCCGGCTTCTTCTCTAATGTAATGTCACCTAGCATATCTTCATAACACACTAACATTGTAAAACTAAAAACATATGGGCCTCTTGTGAAAATTTAGGTTTTTTAACTAATCAGCAAATAGCTAATGGCTTCCCCATTTGGATTCCACTGAATGAACAAATATTGCATCAACAAATCATAGTTACCAAAGTCGCTCAAAGTGGGGCAAAAAGTATGTAAAGTGGGCAATTTAGTTGGAGTGCCAATCAATTCACCTAAATTCGATCTGATTCATGGTATAAAGGATTGGCATAAAGGATTAATCTAGCAAGTTAATGGTATATTGCTAATGGTATATGTTAATTAGTTGATTATATGAAAATTTATGGTCTATGACCAAAAGGGATTATTTATTAGCTGATATATGATCTCTCAGAAAGGAAAGAATTAAAATGAAAGTAAAAAAAGGAAAAAGAAAATAAAAAGTAAAAGTGAAATTAGAAAAATTTTGTTTTCCAGTCTGGTAAACCCTAAGGAAAAAAAAGTGCGGAAGTGGCTAAATTTTATGAGTAATTTTATTTTGGAAATATTTTAGATAATCTATATCTGTTACATAAATAAGTTTAGAAATTGGACAAGATATTACGTTGAATTTTGAAAAAAAAATTACATTAAAAAAATTTCCAAATTAAAAAAAAAAAAGTATTGGAAAAAAAGGAAAATTTTGAGATTAAAAAAATAAAAAATTTAGAAATAAAAATAAATGGTAGACTTTTCCAGATGTTTTTTATTTGTAATATTATTATATTATTCTGAGTTAATAAAATGATTGAATATTAAAAAAACTTGAAAAACACAATTATTTAAGAGGTCTATTATCCAATTGAAATTTTTTATATGAATGTTTATAGTATAGTATCGAATTAGAATTAGAATCCGAATTCAAATTCAGATTATAAACAACAAAAGATGCTTTCACCAAAAAGATATATCGTCCCTTCCCTGCTACACATGCAATGTATTGACGTCGCACTCCTTATAATGTCAGAAAACCAACTAATTGAAAACTAGTCAGGAAACAACCTCGCTGCGCAGTTATGGTTGAAATAATTAATCAATTAAGAATTTTCAAGTTGTAGGTTATAGGGCACACGAGGATTGAGGCTTTTAATCCAAGACTTTGAATAGGTAGAATCGAGCATAGCGAACTCCATAACTTTATCGAGCCAATGCTGATGATGACTTCAGTTGTCCTATGTTCTTGAAATCGCTCTTTCGGATGTAGCTCGGTATTTCGACATGGCTACAAGGAATCTGTGGTTGACATCCCTGTGCAATTCTTAACGGGTTCGTGTGCGCATAACATAGCATACGAACTCACTTATATGCAGAGAACCTCTCTCCACCATGACAATAGAACATCACCCTTGTTTCAACACCTTAAGAGAGTGTAGTTGTTCAACCCCAATTGCATACAAAATTCACCTTGCTCATAGTTAACGTCGCACCCTACTTTGATGGAAAGAAACAAACCCACATGCATAAAAGTTAATGCTCACCCTATCTCAATGGAAGAAAACGAACCCACACGATTAAAAACTAATGTTCACTCTCCCTCATATGATATGTGTACTTAAACAATTATAAAAATATATACAAGTTAATGGTCACCCTAGTTCACTAATAGAAAACAAAACCACACAATTAAAAGTTAATGTTCACTGTCCCTTTAAACAACTATAAAAATGTGAATGTTCTCTTCAACATGTGAAATTGTATAGAGTTGTGATGGAGGTTTTCCACCAAAAATAAGAATAGGAAATATCTAAATGATATGATTGTGGTATGTTTTTCATTTAATATATTAATTATTTCATTTTGTTGATCACTAAATAGTTTAATATTGTCATTATTTATTATTTTATGTATTTTTTATTTTTTTGTAAGTTAATATTTTATTTATGGTTCCGAAAAGAGGTATATAAAAAAAAAATACAGGTATTCTTATCTCAACTAGGTTTGTTGACTACTGCTCAAAGTAGATGACATTGAAAAATAAACCATAAAGAGGCACAATTCACAATATAAGAGGCCATAGGCACCAATAAACAGACAGAACATATAAAACACCTGTATCCATGCCAGTCGTTAGAAGTGATGAAGACTGGGTTATTTGGGTCTGTTCCCGGAGGCGACAGAGGATGAAAGGAGCATTGGACATGTTCCTCGTAATGGTCCATCCAGGCCTCCAGCTTCTCAACCTTCTCCAATAACAAATTTTGGCCTCGCCAGACCACCACTACACGCTTTTAGACACTGCGCTAGAAGTAATGCATTTTGTTCAAATTTTCTATCAATTCAGTATGCTCCTCCTGTTGAACCTACTCCGAAGTCTTCAGACAATCTAGAATTGAATGAATTAAGTCCCGACATCGCTCAACACAACAAGCATGTCACTGATCACGACCAACATGATGTGCCGACACATGACGCCCAAAAATACCACGACGAGTTGAGCCCCCTCATTGTTGGATAGGCGAAATGTCGCCACCACGACCCAACACTGAGCCCCCATGCCTACCACCTTGAGCAGCAAGCCCTGCACACCCAGAGTACCCTGACCTCCCACCTCCTCTTCCCCTCGATGTCATGAGACTCGACCCACCACTGCTCTAGCGACCCTAAATCGAGCCACTACTGCCACTCACCATCTTGAGCCTAGACCTAGACATGTTCATGCCAGAACTGCTTAAATTGGGCTACACATGGGCAGAGAAACACCCTAAGCGAGGAACAGGGCACATGGTTGGCTTCCCGACACCACTAGAATGAACAAAGGACAACCCGCTCGAAACCACTAGAACTTCCCGTATACAAAGAGACACCACCAGCCCTAGCTGAACTTCCACACTCCACGACACTGAGAACATGAAGTACACAAAATAACCACCCACCACGAGCCAGAAATATGCACCTCCCTTGAAGTGGGCACTCGCGAGCCCCACTAACAAGAGCCTGAGATTGTCGCTCCAATGGCTCCACCCAGCAACAGAGAAACCTGTAAATGGACCGAAGACGGCCACTGCTACTTGCCTGTTCTAGAAAAAACTAGTTCCCTTCGGACTCGAATAGAAACCGCGCAAGATGAAATAGAAACAACAGAATACCACCTCAAACAAACAACCATACCCTTCTTTCTTTGCACACTCACAGTGATGAAGCCCAATTCGAAAATTAACAATGACACATACTCAAAAGCAAGGGAGGAATCGTTGATGACAATGTCATTCCCTCGCCTAGACAGGGGAACCTATGCTCGATGTGATCTTTCACTTCTTGAATATTTTTCTTCTTAATATGCCCTTATATCTTGATAGTTTGAGGAGTGGTAATTCCGACCAATGAATTACAAGATATGGCTGGATTCATTTCTTCATTCTCAATGTGATCTTTCACTTCTTGCACCTTTTTCTTCTTGATATATCCTTCTATCTTGAGAGTTTGAGGAGATGTAATTCTTGCCAATGCTTTAAAAGATATGGTCTGATTCATTTCTTCTTTCTCTTGGGTTGGGTCCTAGCGTATATCCTTTTCTTTTGATGTTTCTTGATCCTTTTCTTCCTCCTCTTCATACTCTATGTAAAATAAATTCTTCTCAGCACACTTATGACCTTTAGTGCATTTGCTATCACAATTGTAACAAAGCCCTTTTTCTCTTTTTTCTTCCAATTGTTGTGGTGTAACCCTTGTAGGTTGTGGAAGGCTAGGAGAAACAACACTTCCATATTTATAGTTGTGAGGGGTAGACTTCCTTGTTGCCATAATTTTACTTTCCACTATGTAACAAAGCCCTTTTACTGTTTCCAATTGTTGTGGTGTTGCTCTAAATAAGGTGTTGCTCTTTGTATCATCATAATGTGCTATCATTTCCTCCGTGAAAATTGACCATGTAACAAGTTGTTTACGAGGACAAAGCCCTTTATACCATAAAAATTGATTTGGTTCTAAATATGAAGATGCAATACATACCTTTTGTAACAGTGGTACACCATGTAGATCAAAATATTGCTCCATCCGAAGTATCCAATTTATCAGATCCTTGCCATCAAACTTCCTCATCTTTCTTTTTCTTGATTTTAGGTGCTCGATCTTGAAATGACTGTAACTCTGTACTTTCAGATCTTTAAGTTCTAAAATTGCAACCTGCAGTAGCCCTCTACATCCTCTTTCCAATGCCACCAGTTTGATCCAAATTAGATTCTCCAAGGAATAGTTATGCCAAATCTCCCATAGTGACCTAATTATAGACTAGTTTAGTAGAGTGAACTTGTACAATGTGCCACGTGTCACTATTTCAACATTTGGTTGTTAAAAATATATACAAGAAACTATAGTCTGTCCTCTTTCTGTACCATCTTACAAAATTTCAATCCGATGCTTAGAGAGAAAGTTATGATGATTTTCCCTAGGTCACTTGTTTGGAATGTAATTCAGGAGTCTGCAAAAAGACCAACTCCCTTAGATCATATTTCCGCAAATATAGAGTGAAAAGCTCTAAAATTTGGACCCGAGGTTTAGTGCGATTTCATCTCAAATAGGTTTTTTTTTTTCACTTCTGAAACTTCGCAGAAAAGAAGTTATAGCCAAAATTCCACGAACCTATTTGGAGCAACGAAACCCTAGAATCCAAAGCTCTAATACCAAATGTTATGAAACGAGCTCACAAAAAGATAGAAAAGATAGATGAATGCCTTAGAAATAAGCCTCTTCGAGGGGGAAACCTCCTTTACATTACACAAATGAACAATTCTTGGATGATACAAATGACAAGACCTCCTTTCTATATATAGGAGTCTAAGGAGTCATAATATAATCAGAGCCGACATAACAATAATAATGTAAGGGAACAATAATAACAATAGGGGTATTACATGGGTACAACAATATAATAAGGGGTCTATACTAATAACAATAAGGGGTTACACTAGTAGTATATGGGCCTAACAGTTTAGCAATGGTGAAGCATTGTGCTTGGGCCAAGAAGAACGACGAGATATGGAAAGTTGGGAAGAATGCCAAGGGAGGCTCTTGCTAACCTTATACAGGGTGAGGCATATGAAATAAAAGAACCCACAAATTTGAGATGAACTTGATGTCTTGGAAAGGAATGTCGAAGAAGATCTTTCTTGACTTGATTGGGAAACGGAGCAGGATGTAGCTGCAGATTGCGATGAAGAAGAAGAAGTCATGATGTATGAGGATGTTGTAGATGTGACAATGATGGAGGAGGAACTTGAGGCACGATTGATTGCTCAAGTTTCATCAAGATCGTACATATTTTAGACATTGATTGATGAAGGCACTCACATGGAGGAGCCTCATGATGAAGTAAGTATTCCTATTACTACCTATGTTTCTTTGGATCTTTTGGAGGATGGGCCATATGTAGGGAAAGGAAAATACAATTTGTTGATGCGATGGACAACCTTACCATGGATGTCTACGATGAGACCTTGTGCGGAGAAGCAATGAACATTGATTGTTACAGAGATTTTTGGGGCAGTTTGCGACCTAATGGTAGGGGTTGCAAATGCTAGTGTCAAGGGAGGAACATGATGATCATTTCGAAGGATGGGTCATGCTCTAGCCATATGGAGAACTCTCTAAGTTCCTGGCATTACTCATGGAAAAATTGGAGAGAGGGCACACTCAAGTTTTGATGACATGATACTTGTGTGGACTTCTTCATGGATGAGACCAAGAGGCAGTCTTGGTGGACCTTTAGTGGGGGAGGCAGTGATGATGGAAGTCCAACCTGTGATGTGACATGATATGATACGTGGTTTGAGTGCCTGAGGGTACTAAACCTGATTGAGGACAAGGATGAGATGAATGATGTTGTGATGAGTCTACTTAGTTAGACAACATGGGTAACTTGAGTCATGGACATTGAGTTGGATAGATGGAGCATAGTAGACATTATGCAGAAGAACTCATAGAGATGTCACTAATGGGCATCCAATGAGGAGTGCCAAGATAAGGATGTTGTGTAGATGGAACTGCTAATGCGATACGGAGACATTTTACAAATGAGCCAGTGGGGATGTTGTGCACTTTTATACAATAAGGCCATGGATTGGTTGGATTTGTGAGTAGACTATAAGGGTATTCATACCACATGGAGGGCAGAGGCATCCTGCAATGGAATTTGAGGTCGAGACATGTATTCTTGCCAAGATGTTGGATGGAGATGATTCATTCAAGTTCATGATGACATGAGATAGTTGCAGCCATTGGAGACTTCATGTTATGATGGTCTTGGAGTATCTGATTCATTGAAAGTTGAGGTTAGTGGTGTACCTGATTTTGATGCAGTATGGGATGCATACTTTTGGGCACATTTATGGGGTGTGTTCAAAGTGAGTGACTTGATATAGGTGATCGAGACGAGACACTTTGGAGGTGATGGAGTTGAAGCGATGGTGATGCCTTGGTGGTAGCGCCTCAGCATGGGTTGAGTTGGTACTTAACCACTTTGATATACATGATGGTTGATTGGTTTATGACCATGGGTAGCACATGAATGACGATGCAAGTATAGACTTGACTCTTTGATAGACTTGAGGTATGACATATTACATATGTGATGGAGGTTGCTTCATGGACTTGGATATGGCACATTGAGATTTGGGTTGATGGGAGGAGCTCTTCATTTTGAGGAGATGGACCTAAAACACATATGAATGATGGTATTTGGATAGATGTGATTGATTGATATGAAGAACATTGACAACAACATCATGGACAACATGTTACAGATGAGATGGAGACTACTTCATGGACTTGGGCATGGCTTACTTACATTTTGATGGAGATGGGATGGATTCTTGATTGAGTTGATGTTGTGATGAGATGCTGAGAGAAACAACCAATGATGGCATGAGGAGGTGCCTTCTCATGGTTTGAGCGTGATAGTTGGAATGATCACCCAGCTAGTTCAAATCATGCGGTCTGGAAGTGAACCATGGGGACTAGAAGTGTAATGAGATATGTTTGAGTTGAGTTGGAGTATCATGGTAGCAGTTCACATGATGACGATACATGATGGGGTTAATATGATATATGTTGCAGTGATAACATGTAGCTTGAGTTGGAGGGTCCAGCCTTCCATGGTGGGGCAGTATGTGGGGATTGCGACAGATGTGTATGATGATGTAGCTTTTAACCTCGTATAGAAATTACCTGCATACGAATTCTAAAACACATAAAATAAACAATGTGAGAGCATAACACATAAAACACATATATATAGAGATTTTCCACTGGATTCCAAAATCGAGACTACCAGCTTTATTTTTCATTATGTTCCTTTCAATGTTATAATACATATTTATACATGTCGAAGCATTCAATACCATGGACCGAAAACCATCGCGTCCAAAGCCATGGACTGAAAACCATCGCGTTCAAAAACATGTGCGAAAATCATGCACAAAACCATAGGTGGGTCTGCCCAACCTAACATAGGTTCCAAAACCAAAATTTTATGGGGCGTTGCCCCAGACCCCATAGAGTGGTGTTAATTTCACCCCTCAAACCCCCTGTGACCCCCTGTTATAGACATATTTGGGCACTTCGACCCCAATTATATATGTTGATAAACCAAGGGCTCTTTAACCCCTAAAAGTGTTGTTTCATACCCTAAAGGATCATGGTCAATTGATTACATCATTTCCCAGAAGTTCCACCTGAAAAACCACTCAGAAGTGGCCAAAACTGGACCATAATGAATGCTCCACTGTCAGGGTGCGATGCATCTCACCTACTACACATGGGAAGTGTGATGCATACTGAAAAGGCCTTCTGTGGGGCACGATGAGCGAGAATGGACAAATGTCTGAGACAGTTTTCTAAGTGGATGCTCATGGAATCTTCTAGAAACTTTTTCTATGACACTTGCCTCTTTGAATTTGCTCAGGGATGTGTAAGAGATCAATGAAATCTCCAAGTGGAACCAAGAACTACCAGTGGAATGACACGAATAAAAAACCTAGAGCTGACTCACACCCTTGCAAGACATTTATAAATGGATCCCTCATCTGAGAGATCTAGAGGCTGGAATTTTGTAATTTGTAAGGAAGTGTTGTTGGTTTCTCTTTGAGACATTGTATTGTTAGGTGATCTTGCTTTTCATGGGGTGAAGAGGGCTTTCATGTTGGGAGGATGATGCTGGATCAGACAGCTGGGTTGTAATCCTCTCTTCTACTTCTATTATCAATAAAGTTATTTGAGTTTTCCTGCATATACTTGTGTACTTGTGAATCTTGTATTTGTGAATGCAATTGTATGGTTAATGTACTTCTAATTCTACATAGTTTATGGTATTATAGATCTCTATGCTTTGATGGTGTTTTGTTGCTTTGTCTCTACAGGTGCTCTTTAAAACGAGACAAGTGAGAAAGGAGTGGCAAGCTCTATCAAAGGAGAGAGGAAACAAGCAAGGAGCCAAGCGAAAGATTAAGGTTGGTGCTCTCTGCTTCTCTCTTATCTATCATACATAAAGGAAAACACAAGTTACTTTGAATTTTTTGTTTCTAATATAGCTACCCAACTTAGTGGGACTAGGAGATCAAATAGACACTAGTTTTCTTGGAAACAAAATGGCGACTCCACTGGGGAACATTAGTTAGTTTGTTTGTTATTTTTGTTTGCTTTATAAACTATAGACGAAGCCTGAAGGTAAGCCAGCTAGCCTTCGAACTGCTTTTGCTATGCAACTGAAAAGTAGATCAACGTTGCTTCCGTCAATCTCCAGGTTGGTTTATGAACTAAACATCTAACTTGCAAACATCTTAAGTGCCCTTGTGGTAGTTCAATAACCTCATAAGATCATACCCCTATACTTTGTTGTTACTATCTATCGTAAATTAGCTGAAATAACTGAACTTAGTTGCAAATTTTGAGCAAAAACCAAGCCCAGTTTCGTTCCCTGGTCTATCGCACTGTCTATAACTGGTAGTCTGGATGCATCACACCTCTCGTGTGTTGCAGATGAGATGAATCCCTATTTCCCTTAATGACATGTGCGATGACTAAATGATACTGTTTCCTTCTCTGGAATTTGGTTTTTTCTTCTTTGTTTTCAGCTCTATTCAATAGTTTTGCTGCTTATGATCAGTATATCATTGTTGAATCTTTCTTCCTTTACATTATTTAGCCTCCATTGATAAGGAATTGTGAATGTTTTTTTTAATGTATTTTTCATCATTTACAGTCCTCCTTTGTCAAGAGTAGCTTAATTAGACTGTTGTCTTTTGATTCAAAAGTGTCGTAACTGTCGTTTTGAGTCAAGAAGAAGAGTCTCGTAAAGTCTTCCTCTTCTAGATAGTTGATTATACTTTTGTCATTGTATTTGATTTCAATTGTCAATATTTGAAGTGTCGAAAGCAATTTTCCATTCGAAATCGAGAGTGTCATTCTAGCCTTCCTTTCATTTTGAAAAGAAATTGTTGAAGTGTCGCTTGTAAGAAAATAGTTTAGATCTGTACTTAGCTTTCCTTTTTGGCATTCTCACATTAAGGAAATGGAAAAACAAATACATGCCTGTGCATTTTCATTTAGACTGCATGCAGAAAATGATTTAGGAAAAGTGCATTTAGTGTGTGCTCTCTGCTCTCTGTTGAAAGAATCATACTTTTCTTTCCTTAGTAGCTAGGATTTTCATTGCTAAAAGAAAACAAACTATTGTTTATCATTTTAGATTGAATATTTAGGAATTTTACATCTACATCATGTGCTGAACCTTGAAAGACAAATTTATAAGAAAGATCAACTCTAAAATAAACCTCAGTGAACATAAAAATGCTTTGGAACCTAACGCACAACATCTAGAAGACTAGGCTAGAGATGTATTCCGGCGTCATAAAATCTGGTAACTATCATTTTCATCGAAGGTTGGGTGATTCCTCTTCTTTGATATGACAAGTGCCAATATGGACTTATCCTCCCCGTACCATTGAATATATATTGGGAGACCACGATAGGCTAATATCCTTTATCCTTAGGAAGTCGTGTCTACCACCCTATCAATCGCAATGCACTGAACACATCATTCGGGATGAATGACTACCATACGTAAAGTCCTTGGTAATTTCTCTTTAATTTACCACCAAGGTGTATATTTCAGTTTTGCGATTGGTTTGGTAATCGCTTTATCTAGACTTCCAGTGTAGCCACTTTCATTCCTTTTTTACTCCCTAAAAGAAAAGTTCCATCTGATCACTTGTCACTTCAGGCTCATTAAAAATCGAAGGCAACTAGAGTCACCTTTAGCTTTTTCTCGACTCTTAAAAATTGAAAAAGCAAGTTGTGTCAAAGCGTCATAAAATTCATTTAATTTGGAATAATATTTTTCCCTTTTTAATTTTGAGTTGATCAAGTAATCTGCAATTGTGGAAGAAATTCAATCAAAACCTCGTCGTTCGCGGAGATTAACAAGTCAACCATATTTGACTCCAGAAAAAAAAACCATTCTAGGCAAAATGGTCTTGTTTAACTAGGTCGAAATCTCCTGGTTTATTTGAAACTTGTGTTTCAACATCATCAGAGACTCCATTTACTCCAATTATTTCTGGTACATCTGCCTTTATAGAAGAAGTTCCGTAGTTACAAGTGGACATTAGAAGTGATCCTAGTGTAACGGTAAACACTTCTATCCCTGAACTAGTTCCATCTAGGGCTGATTCAAAAGGTGTCACCCCTCCAGTATCTGTCGCTGCAAAAACTATACCTTCTTTGGCATCGGAAATATTTTACGGATCTGACGGTCTACCTCTTCCACCTGGATTGATTGCTATAGAAGAAGTTGTAGAGGATCTTCCATCCAGTACTCCATTGCATTCTGGAGCTGGGATCCACTTATACCTTTCTATTCTTGAAGTTAGTTCTATCAATCATCTTCATCGCAAGTTCCTATCGAATCGCTAGGAAATATTTTGGATAGGCTAAAAATGTCTGAACAACCATCAACATCTAGGTATGTGTCATCTGATACAGCATTGGCAAAGCCTCCTGCTACTACTTCGACAATGTTTTTTGCATACCATCTTTCCCAACTAGTTCTCAACCACTAAATCAAGTCCACCCAGGGACTGTTTCGACAACATGGTCTGTTCCTATTTGTTCATCCGAAATCTTATCTGGAATTTCTTATGTTGAGACTCAGCAAATTGATCCTTCACATTAGTATCAATTTGGGTAGTCCAGTCTCTAAAGACAAATTTATCCTTTGAACATTGGATTGCTGCCATATGGGGGGCAGTATGCCTTTTCATTGTTCCCTTCAGGAGAACAATCATATGTGAGTTCACGACAAAATTCGGGTCAAACTGGAATTGCATCCAGTGGTTGGGTACCAATACTGCCTCAACAACCAAGAGTTGTATATTCAATGCAACCAAATCAACCTCTGTGGAACATTCCCACTACACTTACTATTGTGACAATGTCACAAGTACAAGCGCTGCCTGTTGTATGTTAACCTCAAGTCTCTCAGGTCGTAATACAACAGCCTCTTGTCTCCATGGCTCAATCACAACCTCAGATTAGTGCCTCCTTAACAGGAGTGACTCAGGCTCAAACGAGTACTATCACCCCTCATCTTGGTCAAACATCCAGTATTGGACAATAGAAAATGGTCCAACAACCATGGCTAGTACAATATCAACAACCACAATTCTAGCAAGCTTACTAAGGACCTGAGAAACAAAGCTTTGTAGGTAATGGGCAACCGTATTTCCAAAATGGTTACCAACAATCATATTATAATGGTTATGCCCATCAAAATTATCAGAGTTATCAACATCATATACATTATGCTGGTATCTAAAGACTTACTGCTCACGCAATCCCATCTTATCTTGGGTATGCTTCACCAAACCTGAATCAACAGTTTCCTTTAGTAGCAACTTTAGAATTATCGTATTTGAACCGGCTAATGAATGATCCAATTGCTTACGCCTCTTAATGGCCAACGATTCCTCATAAACTTCCCTTTGATACTCCTAAATTCAATGGAAATCCAAGTGAAGATCCATCGAATCACGTAATGAATTTTCATTTGTGGTGTTCATTTAACAACCTCAATGATGATTCGATTAGGCTTCACCTTTTTCAGTGAACGCTAACTAGTTCGGTGGCAAAATGGTACATTGAATTACCTGGAGCTTCATTTGACAACTTCAACACCCTCGCCACTACCTTTTTGACCCACTTTCAGTTACCCATAAGGTACGAAACGGGAACAGAACTCCTTACCAACTTTAAACAGACAACAACCACTCACATATCTTATCATATTCATGAGTGGCGATGTTGTCGTCGAATGTTAAATACATATGTTCCTGATCAGCTTCTAGCTGAGTGGTTTATCAAGTCATTATTACCTTCTATTACAGAAGATGTGGCCAAGGGAGGAGTTGTCATTGAAGAGAAAGTCATTGCTCGTGCACAATATTTAGACTTGATCTATACTCAGTCTGGCATGCTCTATGACAAAATCCCCGACGCTCCTAGACCAGAATTTTCTATTCCTCCCACTCCTAAATCGAACAGGGACTCTCATGCCGGCGATGGTGTGAATGGCACGTCGAGTACGCAAACAGCGAAGGCCCCATCCGATAAAGCCATTGCAATTTCAATTCAAAAAGCAATTGATAAACTTCTTGCCTCGGAGGTTAATGTTGTGTCATTCGACAAGGGTAAAGAACCAAAGCAACCAGGGGGCAAAAAGAAAGGAAAAAACAAAAAGAAGAAACAGGAAAATTCAACTCCTGAAAAATCTTCCGAAAACCCTGCTAGGAAACAGAAACCTCGTTATCCTTGTTTAATATGTAAGGACGAGCATTTCATGAAAGATTGTCCACATCGAGCTAAGGTTGCGAAATTTTTAAAGATTTCAACTACCTCAACAGTGTTGACTGATCTGTTTCCAAACCTAGAAACTAACCTGGTTGCTATCGATCATGCTTCCAAATCCCAAGTGCTTATGTTGTCCATCTCGAAACAACAAAATGATGCTTTGATATCGACAAGGAGTAAAGATTATGGGAATCCACAGATGTCAAACAACAAGGCTATATATCAACCCAATAGTTCGACAACAACTTCATAAGAAGTTATGCCACCCATCATTCCTGAATTAACTATAAAGCCGCCAAAGGGAGTAGTACATAAATCAACATTCAATCCTCGTGCCCGAGCAGCAAAAAATTATAAAATAGTGGAATATTTGGCTTAATTTCCATCGGATATGTCGACACTTGAAGTACTGTAGAATTGTCCCTCCCAAAAGCAGGCTTTGTTATCAGTAATAGTTAGGATTGACCCAGCGGATTGCAATCTTGTGGCCTTTAACCATAAAGGATATGAATCTCAGTTACTGGCCTAACTCGCTTTCCTTATACAGGTAAAAACCCTCAACAAAATTGTTCATCGAAAAATCATTGATAGGGGACATCTACCTGTATTATGTCAATGAGTTGCTGGAAAACTTTAGGCTCACCACCCTTGTCACGATCATCAATGACACTAAAAGCATTTGATGGAAGAGCATACATGCCATATGGGATAGTAAGTAACTTTCAAGTTGAATTGGGGGGCAAGACAATAGAAATAGAGGTTGAGGTCATCAATGGAAACCTTGACTGCAATATCTTACTGGGCAGGCCCTGGATTTATGGTATGGCCACTGTTGTGTCAACATATTTTAGGAAGATTGCATTTCCCTTCCAAGGCGGAATTACAATCATTGACCAACTAACCTTGTTCCCCAATAGTTCACAAGCTACTAGAAGCATTCCGATGATCCATGGAAGCTCTTAATCGCTTCAAAATGTCAGAGTAGATCTCCTAAAAGACCCCACCTTAATGGGTACCTTTGACATCTCGCCTCTGAGGAATTTGGCAAACGTGGCCACAGTGGAACCCTGTCATATGATATCTTCTACGTCATGAAAGATTAAGAAGAATTCTGAACATTTTGTTAGTGTGGATCATCGCCAGGTGTTGCCCCCAAGCCCCATAGAGATTTTGTAGCAATCAATTTTCTGGGCTTGGGCGGCAAACCCAAATCGACACTCATTGAGTGTTTGGATAAACAAGTCTCTAGAGTATGGTACCTCTTCCGATCCTTGGTCTCGTATACATTCTACAGACGAAGGAATCATTCAGTCAGTGATGATAGAAGAGGCACCATGGGAAGACTACCATAATCATTCCCATCTTCAAGAAAATAATGAATATTATTCCAGTGACCTTAACAATCCTTTGGTTTTTTATTTTCTATCAAATACTGTAAAACAAGGACCCCTGGAGAAAAATTCCAAGTCGAGTTAGTAATGAGATCTCATAAAATTCCAGTCGAGTCTTTCACTTGATCTCGTAAAAGAACCTTGATTCCATCCACCTGATAACCATGAGTAGTCTGGTGAATGTAATGAAGCTTGGGGGGCATGCACCTAGTTGTAAAGATAAGTTTCCTTGTAAATTATGTGATTATTCTGTCACACCATTCACCTTTGTCTATTCTGGACAAAGCCATCCTGCTTCACCACAGTGATTTCCATCTGGTTACAAAGGAATCTCCTTTTCATCATGCTGGGGGCATGCAAACTGGTATGAGCAATGTTTCTGCAAGGTTCAAGATCATTAAAAAATAAACTTACCACTAAGCATAGTTTCTCCCGATTCAAGCTCATTAAAAAATGAATCCACCTTCAATAAATAACCTTTGTGATTGCCATTTTATCTGCCTTTCGAACCTTGGTTGTGTTCCTTCCATCACCTACATTCTTTTGGCCAATCATACGGTTCGACTTGACTGTTTACCATTTTTAGGAACAATTGTGATGAGTGGTCTTGTTAGCCAACCTCTTCATGGCACCATGTTTTGAGAAGTTCCAAGATTACCTGGAACTAGTTCCAATATTACCCGGAACCTGTTTGCTACCCTAAACACCACTCGTTCCTCAAAAAACAAGTCTACTTTAAACTCTTTTCAGACTCGCTAAATATGAAAAGATCGTCAAGCAATTGGCCTCTCCAGCTCGTTAAAGTGATTGGAGGTTCCATACCTCTTGTATTTTAATCTTTTTAGACCTGAGGGATTATGCCACAAAAAGATCAAGCGCTTGTCTTTTTCGGCTCGCTAAAGTGATCAGAAAAGTCATCCCTTTTGTATTATTTTAATATTTTTCGGACTTAAGGGATTATGCTATGAAAAAATACCGTTGGAGTTTACTTTTCGTCCCTTTTCAAACTCTCTAAACATGAAAGGGACCGAGTTATCTTTGTCATTAAACTCGTTAAAACAATAGAGACAAACTTGTCCACCCAGACAAGAACGAGTTTCACTATTGCTAGGCTCGCTAAAACATAGCGACAGGTTTGCCCGAAGGGAAAATTATAGAATAAGCATATGTTATCCTCCTCAAGCTTGACAAAAATAAAGAGGTACTGGTCAGCAATGACTGGGGAAAAAGGGAAGAAAACTTGAAGAACTTCATTGGTAGCAGGTCGCTCTTGAACATGACATTTTGACTCCATCACCATGATTGAGTCGGGTTGGGTTATTTCGTTCACCAGTCATATCACCATTGGTCCTCCACACCATCCATCTTTTGGGGTTAACGTTACCAATCCATCTCAGTGTCACCAATATGTTCAAGAGAAGTCATTCAAAGAATTTACCGCCCAGCTAAAGCCTCATCCACTGCAACACCTTCACTCTCCATTTTTCATGATCACCATTCCTGAACCTTGTATCATCAGATCGTTTTCACCTCCAGAAAATCATTTGCTCTGTTTCATGTTGTAGATGTGGGATACATTAAGGCCCTCCTACGACGAGTCACTTCTTGTTGACATCAGCTCATTATCCAAGAAGTTGAGTTAGAAACAACCCTTTTAGTACTTTGAAGCTTGCATGCCTCAATGGCAAGTCTCTCACTTCCAGTGACAGGTTTACATCAATGGCCTTTGACCGAAAGATTTTGCGTGGTGTTCGACATCGAATCATATATTCACACCATGTGAATTGTACTATAGTACCTTGAGGGTCATTATCATTATCGGTGATTCCTCTCGTGCCTATTAACAACTTACATCATTGGCTGGTAATCAGGCGATGTCTTTCCATGTTCGACTTCAGAACATCTTTTCACATGGATCGACTTGTACATCAAGCGAAGATTGAACGAGCTTGAAGACCCTGGATCTAGTTTCATCCATTCGGGCTGCGATATATTTAGGAAAATAAAGACATTAAATGTACATAGAAGTTGCACAGATGATCATCCAAGCTAAGGGATGATGACTCTACATATAAATAATCACCAGTCTGCAATAGCAGACGATTATCTGTCCTATGTACATGGAAATGAATTTATAAAGATGAGCATGAGAATTCTTGTCTCAGCTAGATCATGAAAATATTATGATTATGATGTATTTTATTGTATCTTATACAAGTCACCTTCCGGTTCAAATACCTCGGATCCTCATGATAAAGCATTTCACTCGACATCAAAAGATTTACGACCTTATGCTTTAGGGGGCAAATGTTATAGACATATTTGGGCACTTCAACCCCAATCATATATGTTGATAAACCAAGGGCTATTTAACCCCTAAAATTGTTGTTTCATACCCTAAACGATCATGGTCAACTGATTACATCATTTCCCAAAAGTTCCACCTGAAAAACCACTTAGAACTGGCCAAAACTGGACCATACTGAATGCTCCACTGTCAAGTTGCGATGCATCTCACCTACTACACACAGGAAGTGTGATGCATACTGAAAAGGCCTTCTTTGGGGTGCGAGGTGCGAGAATGGACAAATATTCGAGACAATTTACTAAGTGGATGCTCATGGAATCTTCTAGAAACTTCTCCTATAACACTTGCCTCTCTAAATTCGCCTAGGGATGACTAAGAGATCAATGAAATCTTCAATTGGAACCAAGAATTATCAATGGAATGACACTAATCAAAAACCCAGAGCTGACTCACACCCTTGCAAGACATCTATAAATGGATCCCTCATTTGAGAGATCTAGAGGTTGGAATTTTGTAATTTGTAAGGAAGTGCTGTTGGTTTCTCTTTGAGACATTGTATTGTTGAGTGATCTTGCTTTTCATGGCGTGAAGGGGGCTTTCATGTTGGGAGAATGATCCTAGATCAGACAGCAGGGTTGTAATCCTCTTTTCTACTTCTACTATCAATAAAGTTATTTGAGTTTTCCTCCATGTACTTGTGTACTTGTGAATCTTTTATTTGTGAATGCAATTGTATGGTTAATGTACTTCTAATTTTGCATTGTTTATGGTATTATATATCTCTATGCTTTGATGGTGTTTTGCTGCTTTGTCTCTATAGGTTTTCTTTAAAGCGGGACAAGTGGGAAAGGAGTGGCAAGCTCTATCAAAGGAGAGAGGAACTAAGCAAGGAGCCAAGCGAAAGATTAAGGTTGGTGCTCTCTGCTTCTCTCTTATCTATCATACATAAAGGAAAACACAAGTTACTTTGAATTGTTTGTTTCTAAGACATCTACCCATCTTAGTGGGACTAGCAGATCAAATTGACACTAGTTTTCCCAGAAACACCCCTCCCCTACGTAATCGGTGCAACGAAGGGGGGGTTTTTCCCCCCCTCGAACCCCTCGGTTAACTGCGTGGGCTAGTCATGGAAAGAATATAATACAACCCAACATTCTCCCATTGTTGTTTTCTTTCCAAAGGGGGCCACAAGAGGACTTAGTCATTTATCTAGCCCTGCAATGCCCATTGTTTCTCTACACCAAGAGAACTTCTCAAAGCTCACAAATTTTTTCAATGCATCTACAATATTATTCAAAGTGTCCACTTTTATCAACAACACCTTTTTGTCTTCTATCATATCCCTCACAAAGTGATACTGAATATCAATGTGCTTTGTCTTTGAATGATATGTAGGGTTTTTTGCCAAGAAAATTGCACTTTGTCTATCACAGTCTCTCCTTATAGCTCCCTGTACTAACCCCATACTTGAACACAATATCTGCAACCAAACTGCTTCCTTGCTTGCATGAGTGGCTGCCATGTATTCTGCCTCTGTAGTTGATAGTACCACTACATATTGTTTCATACTCATCCAACTGACTGCACCTCCAAATAGGTTAAACACATACCGATTTGTAGATCTTCTCTGATCCAGATCTCTAGCCCAGTTTGCATCAACAAAGCCATTAATATCTAACACTTTATCCGATCTTGGTCTCCCTTGGTAGCACAAACCATGATCACTAGTGCCACGCAAATACTTGAAAACCCACTTCACTGCTGTCTAATGCTCCTTTCCTGGTTTTGACATAAACCTATTCAATATTCCTACTACATGTGCAATGTCTGGTCTAATACAGACCATTGCATACATCAGGCTACTATTTGCACTTGCATATGGAACAGGGGACATGTTCTCTTCCTATTCTTGTGTCTTGGGACAGTGTTCAACAGATAGCTTTACACCTACAGGAGTAGGAACCTTCACCGGTTTACTATCCTACATATTAAATCCTCTGCAATATTGTCTCGACATACTTCCTCTGGTTTAACCAGAGCTTTCTCTTTGCCTGATCTCTTTTAATTTCCATTCCCAAAATATAGTTGCAGCACCGAGATCTTTCATGTCGAATTTGGAGGACAATTGGGTCTTCAAATCCTGGATAATTTCTTTGTCATTTCCAACCAACAACATATCTATCATCCATACAAGACCAGATAAATAACACGGTCACCAATTAATTTAAAATACACACAATGATCTGCTTTGCTTCTGGTGAAGCCAAGTCCCCGTATAAATGTATCAAATTTCTGATACCACATCCTTGGTGACTGTTTTAACCCATACAGAGACTTCTTTAACTTGCATACTAGTTCTTTCTTACCCTTCACCGCAAAGGCTTCAGGTTGCTTCATGTAGATTTCCTCTTCCAGATCCCTGTGAAGAAATGTTGTCTTCACATCCATCTATTCTACCTCAAAATCAAAAGCAGCAACAACAGATAAAAGTAATCTAATAGAAGTTTCCTTGGCAAGAGGAGAAAAATATCACCAAAGTCAATTCCCAGCACCTGAGAATAACCTTTTTCTACTAATCGAGCTTTGTATTTCTCCACCTTTTCTTTTGCATTTGTCTTCTTCTTGAACACCCATTTGCTGCCAATGGGTTTCCTTCCAGCCGGCAAATCCACTAGATTCCAAGCCTCATTTTTGTGCAAAGATGTCATTTCATCAACCATGGCCTCTTTCCAGAGTTTTCCATCCTTTGAATCTACTGCTTCCTTCACAGTTCTAGGATCATCATCAGTAATAGATAAAGTAAATTTTGAACATAAAGCAGATGGACTATACCTTTCAGGCTGCCTTCTTTCTCGAACTGATCTTCTCACATTGGGAGTTTGTGGCTCTTCATCTTCTGATTCCTCCTCTGCTGTAGAGTCTGATTCTTCCTCCTTTAGCTAAAAATCTATCTTCTCAGGTTCCTTTGGTTGGACTTCATGTTTAATAACATATTTCACCTCTCTAAACACCACATCTCGACTGTACACAACCTTCCTTGTTACTGGGTTCCAAAGCTTATAACCCTTTAAACCATCCTTATACCCAATAAAGATGCACTTTTTCAGATTTACTATCCAACTTGGTTCGTTTCTCCTTTGGAACATGTACATATGCATCACATCCAAATACCCTCAGATGTGAAAGAGAGGGTTTCTTACCAGTCCATACCTCTTGTGAAGTCTTATCCTCCAACACTGATGAAGGTGATCAGTTGACCAGGTAACATTTTGTCTCCACCGCCTCTGCCCAGAATTCTTGTCCTAACCTGGCACCACTTAGCATGCTTCTTGCCCTTTCCATCAATGTCTTGTTCATTATTTTTGCAACCGAATTTTGCTGAGGTGTATATGGAGTAGTCTTCTGTCGTGCTTTACCACACTTCTTACAAAATTCTTCAAATTCATTACTGCAAAACTCTCCACTGTTATCTGTCCTCAGTACCTTTATCTTCTTCTCTGTCTGGTTTTCCACCAGAGCCTTAAATTCTTTAAACCTGTCAACGACTTCAGATTTCTTCTTAAGGAAATATATCCATGTATTCCTTGAGAAGTCATCTATAAATGATACATAGTACACAGACTTACCCAGTGATGGAACTTTCACAGGTCCAAACACATCACTGTGCACAAGCTCTAATATTTGTTTCGTCATCTTACCACCAGAGGGGAAACTCACCCGATTATGCTTCCCATATACACAATTTTCATAGAAATCAAAATCCAGAGAGCTATTACTCATACCTTCTACCATACCTTTACCATGAACTATTCGAAGGCCCTTCTCTCCAATATGTCCAAGCCTTTGATGCCACAACATGGTCTTCTCTCCAGAGACCACTAGATTTTCTGCTCCATTTTCAGGAACCATAGAACTATTGCACCTGTCAACAATAGTGCTACCTTGCAGCTTGTACAGAGTTCCAATCCGAACTCCCCGCATCAATACCAGTGCTCCTCGAACCATCTTGCAGGTATCCTCTCGAACACTGTCTTTACATCTGCATCATCCAACTTTCTTACAGAAATCAGATTTCTGGCCAACGCAGGAATATGCAGAACACCCGGAAGGGTTCTAACCCTTCCACCTTGCAACAACTTTACTTTTCCATGACCAATGATTCTAGCCTTCCTATCATCTCCTAAGAAGACATCACCACCATCGTATTTCTCATATTTGCAGAACCACTCTCTATGGGGAGTGAAGTGAAAGGATGCACCTGAGTCAATCAACCATGCCTCATGATCTACATGTGTACTTGAAGAAGCCAAGTACACATCCCCACCTTCATCTGAGGTGGTTTTTGCCTTTGCAGAAGGAGCATCATCAGATCCCTTTCCTTTATCAGGAGCTTTAGATTTACACTCCCTTCTGAAGTGCCCTTCCTTTCCGCATTTCCAGCACACCACCTTTGTAGGTTTTCCTTGAGATTTAGATCTCCCTCTAGATTTAGATCTCCCACTCGATGACTTATTTTTGTTTCTGTTCTGGGACCGTCCTCGTACAGACAAGGCATCACCATTCTGGTTGTCCATATTTTTCAGTCTCATCTCCTCCGTCAGCAAGGCTGAGACTATTTCATCAAACTGCAAAGCAGTTGCATTGCTACCTATTGCAAGAACCAGACTATCCCACGAATCTGGTAGAGAACACAACAAACTGATGCACTTATCTTCATATGAAATTTTAATATCAACAAATAATAACTGAATTACCACTGTATTAAATGCATTCAGATGCTTTGTCACCAAGTCTCCATCTTTCATGCTCGGGTTATGCAGCTTTTTCCGTAGGAACAGTTTATTCACCAGAGACTTAGATTAGTACAAAGTCTCTAACTTGTCCCACAAAGCCTTTGTCATAGCTTCCCTTGATACTGTCAACAATATTGAATCTGAGACACAAAATCGTATTGTGCTCTTAGCCTTTCGATCCAAATTCTTCCATTCTTCATCGGACACTCCCGCTGTTTTAGTACTTAGATATACCACAACCCAATGATCTTTATCCACCAATAGGTCATCCATCTTGAGTTCCATAACTCAAAACTCTAACCATTAAATTTCTCGATCTCTATCTTTCCACTGCTCGCCATCTTCTTTCACCACCAGAATCGATCCCGCAGATCTCCCGCTAAACAGGGTCTACCACAAACCCGAGCGAAACCCCTTAGTAACAAAGGCGTTCCCTTGAAGCCAAAATAGCTCTGATACCAAATGAGGTTTTAACCCCGTACAGAAATTACCTACATACGAATTATAAAACACAGAAAATAAACAATGCGAGAGCATAACACATAAAACACATATACACAGAGATTTTCCCCTGGATCCCAAAACCAGGGCTACCAGCTTGATTTTTCATTATATTCCTTTTAATGTTACAATACATATTTATACATGTCGAAGCATCCAATACCATGGATTGAAAAACCATCGTGTTCAAAACCATGGACCGAAAACCATAGGTAGGTCCACCCAACCTAATATAGGGTCCAAAAAATATTTTTCCCAGGGCGCTACCTTGGACCCCGTAGAGGGGGGCTACCCGCCCCCCTCAATCCCCCGGACAGGGGGGGCTGCCGCCCCCCGCTATGACTCCCCTGTTGTGCAATCGATGCAATAAAGGGGGGGCTCCGCCCCCCTCTAACCTGCCGGTTCACTACGTAGGATAGTCGTGGAAAGAATATAACACAACCCAACAATGGAAGGGTAGACCTGCATTAATTAAACACCTCAAGGTGTTTGGGAGAAAGTGCTTCATTAAACGAAAGGAAAATAACATTGGGAATCTTGACTCATGCATTGATGAAGGAATATTCTTGGACACTATTTTGGAGCAAATTGTATAGATGCTACAACAAGAGGACAAGGAAGATAGAAGACTGCATTGACATAGTGGTTGATGAAGTAGGCTCACAACTTGAACCCTCCAAAAGTAACTTGGACTCAGATGATGAAGGGAGTTCAGAGTTGAGGGATGTAGATCTGAATGAAACAAATTCAAATAATGAAGGTGAGGAAGCAAGCACATCTTCAAGGACAAGAATGTCTTCCAAGTATGTGCAAAAGGAACACCTTGAGAGTCAGATTCTTGGAGATAAAAGAAGGGGTGTCCAAACTAGAAGGAGACTTGTGGGAAATACAAAACATGCCAATTTGAATCTACTATAAAGAATAGAACCCAGACACCTCTATCAAGCAAGTGAAGATAAGTTCTAGGTGAAAGCCATGAATGAAGAGCTAGATCAAATTGAAACGAATGACACATGGGAGCTTGTCCCAAGACCAAAAGAGAAATTTTTTATTGGAACCAAGTGGGCTTTCAAGAATAAGCTGAACTAAAAAGGTCAAGTAATCAGGAACAAAGCTCAGTTGGTTTGCAAAGGGTATGCCCAGATACAGGTGGTAGACTTTGAAGAAACCTTTGCACTAGTAGCTCGACTAGAAGCCATGATAATATTGCTTACTCTTTCCATTCAAAAGAACATCAAATTTTATCAGATGGATGTAAAGTCTGCCTTTCTCAATCGATACTTAAAAGAGGAGGTTTACATTGAGCATCCTGAAGGTTTTTTGTTCTCCTTTGATGAAATGCTTGTATGCAAATTAAAGAAGGCTTTTTATGCTTTGAAATAGGCCCCTAGAGTCTGGCATGAAAGGATGGATAAGTATCTCCAGCAACAAGGTTTTAAGAAAGGCTCAGCTGATAGAAATCTCTATGTAAAATATGAAGATGATCATCTACTGATAGTGGTTGTGTATGTGGATGACATCATATTTTGTAGTGATGTGGAGCAGTTGGGGCATTGGTTTGCAAACCACATGAAAATAGATTTTGAAATGTCCACGATTAGTGATCTGTCCTTCTTGCTGGGTCTGAAAATTACTCAGTTCCCACGAGGAGTTTTTATATCTCAATCCAAATACCTCAACAAAACTTTGAATAAATTTGGAATGGAGGACTACAAACCTATCAGGACACCCATGACTATAGGATGTAAAATGTGCAAGGAAGATGCAACGCCACTGGTAAATCAAACTGAATATAGATCAATGATAGGAAGCTTACTATATCTGAAACTTCAAGTCCAGATATCATGAAAGCAGTGGGAATTGTGGCAATATTTCAGGATTTTCCACAAGAAAGTCATGTGGTGGCTATTAAGATGATTTTAAAGTATCTTCAAGGTACACCATAGTATGTGTTGTGGTATCACAGGAGTAAAGACTTCAATCTAAAGGCCTACACAGATGTAGATTGGGATGGAAGTCTAGATGACAGGAAGATTACTTGTGGTGCAAGTTTCCTTTTGGGTGACTGCTTGGTATCGTGGGTTAGTAAGAAGAAGGGTATCTGGGTTAGCAAGAAGCAGGGATCCATCTCTCTATCGACTATTGAAGCAGAATATATTGATGTTATGACTTGTTGTACACAGATTCTATGGATGAAGCAAACCATAAAGGATATATAGGTAGAGTTTCCTAATCCCATTCCAATAATGTGTGACAACACTAGTGCAATAAACATATCAAAAAATTCAGTCATGCATTAAAAAACCAAGAACATTCCTATCAAGTATCATTTATTGAGGGAACAACCAATACTGTTAAACTTGTATATGTACCCACTAAAGAGAAACTGGAAGATATCTTTACCAAGCCACTTGCCAGAGAACCATTTGAGTATCTTAGGCAGCAGATAGGAGTTGTGACTTTTCCCTCCAAATGGCTTCATTTTGGGTAGAGGTAGCAATTACTTAGCAAGAGGAACTCATGGGAGAGTAGGTTGCACTGGTTCAAGGGGAGTGAAATTGAAGTTTTCTTTGCCACTGATGTCAAAAGGGGAGAAATATGGCAAATTTGAGGGGGAGTTTTCAATGTTTCCATCAATTCCAAAGGAGGAGATTGTTGGAAATTTGATGGTATGAAGGTGGCAGGCTGTGTAAGTGTTGGCATTGATGTCAAACAAGGGTGAGCATGATGATGGAACTTCATGCCATGGTGGTTGTGGTTCCAGCTAGGTAGAGACTTTGGAGCCATCTTTTGAGGTAGAAGATGGGCTTAGTGGCTAATAATAATCCTTTCATTGGAAATTTCTCTAGAAGATATTTCCAATAGTAAGCAAAAGTCTAGAAATGGAATTTTGGTTCAAGAGATATGCCTTGCTGAAGTTCAGGATGATTCAAGCCTTGTGTAGTGAGGAATATCAAATATCAGAGGTCCCGACATATCGACGATCGGGGGATTCAAGGCTCAGTGCATAAGTCCTAGTGAATCACAATCAGAGGTCCTGATGATTCAGAGGTTCTGACGAATCGCATTCCGAAGGTGTTATCACTCTATAATTTTCCTAGGTTGCAGAAGAAAATCACAAAGGTAACCACAAACCACTTTGGAAGCTGGGATCTAGCCCTACCAGCTTTGGAGAGGGTTCTCTCCGTTTGATTTAACTTTATTGTATTAGATTTTATTTTTTTTTTAACATCATCGGTTGCTATATTATATTTCAAAAAAGGGTGGAAAATGCTATTCCCCTGTGGTACATAATACGATGCCAAGAAGTATGAGGAGAGTAGGAGTTACAGTTACAAAAACCTTCTTGCTCCTGCCTTCTAGGCTTTGAGCTGAAATTTAAAATGAAATAAACCCTTACAAACTGAAACAGAAGAAAACAACTTTTGCAGAACATTTTCAATCTATATTTATGACTCATTTGCCTCTCTGTCGACTGTTCAGGCTTGCGATCTGCGTTTTGTGACGGATGTGATCTACGATGTGGCTTGTAATCTGTGACAGCTACGATCTGCGATGGATTCAATCTGCGATGTGGCTTGCGATCTGCGATTTGAAACGGCTACGATCTGCGACAGATGTGATCTGCGATGTGGCTTGCGATCTTTGGTGTGTGATCTGCGATCTACAACGAATGCGATCTGTGACTTCTCAGCTTGCAATCTGCGATGAATACGATGACAGGTTAAGTCTTATTACAGTGAAGCAGCAGGTCCACATACAATCATCGCAATTGGGGGGAGTGTATTTACCATAATGCATAGTGATGGGCGGCAGGAGAGTTATCTGGTCCTGGACTTGATAGAGGCAGGTTGTTTGAGATACAGGAAGGGTGGGCCACAGGGAGCTCACAGGCAAGCAGGCATGGCATGAAATTGAAAAGGTGGAGCAGGGGATAGAAAGGATACGGATAGGGTTGAGAAAAGGGGCATAGATAGAGTTCAAGATGGAGATTGAAGAGCGTGGGGGGAGAACTGAAAAGAGATAAGGAGAATCGGGAGAGCAATTCAGAAGTGCAGAGAAGGGATGGCCGGGAGGTAGAAGGACAGTCAGTCCACTGACGAGAGGCGAGGAAGTGATGATTCCAAAGAATTGCCAGATCCCTATGTGGATCTTAGTCACAGGCGAAATGAGGACAATCTTTGACCAAACTGTCATATCGAATGAGCTAAGGTGTTGATTGGATCTCAGAGGTCTCTTCATCATGGTATATGTTGAAATGATTCCATGCCATTGGAGATAAGGGAGCCCAATGGTCTGGCATAGGCTTTGTTGGCTTGACTGTCAGCAATTTTATTGAGCAATCGCAAAACATGATAATAGCGCACGTCTTTTATGGTGTGTCCTAAGATTTGGCACCGTCTGATAATCTGCTAAAGGAGAGCATTGGGAAGATCCCTGTCCTGGACCATTGCACTGACGACTATCGCCGAGTCTCCCAATATCGTGACTGTTTCTATACAAAGCTTCCCAAGTTGGATAAGACCTTAGTAAAGGGCCATGGCTTCTGCTCTGTTATTGGAAGTGTGTCCAAGACCCTACTCGTGTGAGAGTATTTTATCCCCATTAGCATTAAAAATAGCTCCTCCTGCCCCTGCTACCTCGGGATTCGACTTTGAGGCCCCATCGAAACAAAGATAATGCCTATTGTTGTTTTTAAGCCAACCTACAAATTCTTCCTCTTTTAGCTTGATCTTCCAGTTAGGAGAAACATTGTTGTTTCTATTGCTAGCAGTGTTTCCCTTCTGATTGCTGGTGTTTTGGTCTAACAGCTGTCCAATGAAAATGCGTTCTTCTATGCTGAGTTCACTAACATTTACACTTTTCGGATTCTTAACTGAGATGATCTCAAGGGCAATACTCCTTGCCTTGGTACAAAGTCTTCTGACAGTCGAATCCTTATCCTTAAAAACCTTCCGATTTCGTGCTAGCCAGATATTCCATAGCATGTTGTGGGGAAGAATATGCCCAGACTCTCTTCACTGTGTTATTTTTCATGTGCTACCAGGGGTAGTTTTTTTCCATTTGTAAAGAATTTCTCCTATGGTGTTTTGGGTGTTCCATGGGATTTGATTATTATGAGATAAACTCCTCCAGCAGTCGATGGAAAAAGGGCATTCAATAAAGAGATGATGCATTGATTCTTCAGTAGCTAAGAAGTTAGGACATTGAGAGGGGCCATTGATTCCCCTCTTTTGAAAATTTTCGGTTGTGAGGACTTTCCCTTTGAGGAGGGTCCAGAGAAAAAACTTAATTTTTGGAATTGCCTCAGATTTCCAAACCACCTTCCAGTGGTTCCAACTTGACATGGGAAAGTTGATGTTGCAAATGTAGTGGTGAGCAGCTTGGATGGTGTAAGAGGATCCGGATGGGTCCCAACAGAACCCATCAAGATCGTTATTTTTGACAGGGGCTATACTATGCAAATGGGATTGAAGACCAGAAAGACTTGCGTTAAGGCCATTGGGTATGGCTCGGGAGGCCCAACCTAACCAAAGAAGGGTGTGAGGATCCCATTGGGAGATCTGGTCCAAGAACTATATGCCTGTTCTTTCAAAAGAGGAAAGGATAGGGTGGACTCCCCCATGTCTGTTTATTGGCTGCTGACCCATGATTCTGTCAGCTCAAATATTGATGCTTGCACCTCCATTGGGGATTTTAGAAGTATTTTGAGCAATTAGTGGAATTTCTCTCTTGCATAAACGCCAAATTTTGGAGGAGTCTCTATTGGGAATATCTCGATCAAGAAGCTGTTGTCTAGGAAAATTAAGATATTTAATTTCCAGAACTTTTTTCCACCATGCTGGGGGTCCAGTAATGAATCTCCAGACAATTTTGCCTCCAAAGGCTAAATTGAGAAATTTAGGAGATCTAATTCCAAGACCTCCTCGATCTTGGGGCTGGATCACCTGCTTCAAATTAATCAAGTTGAATTTCTTTTTATCATTTTTCCCCCTCTGCCATGGGAATTGGCGAAGGACGATTTCCATTTTTTTGTGGAAGGAGGCCGGAGCTTGAAGAAGAGAAAAATGATATAAGGGGAGAGAAGATATACCTGACTTGAGAAGAATAAGGTGACTAGCTGGGTTGAGCCAAATGGATCCCCACTACTGTACTTCTGTTTTCATTTGTCGAGTACTGTGTCCTAGACTTCTGCTCTCAAAGGTCCAGCACTTACAGGCATTCCCAAGTAAGAGAAGTGAGTCCAATCGTACTTAAATGTGACTCCAAAGATGTTGGCAATATTGTGGAGCACCTGTACTGTTGTGTTCTAGCCATATATGCAGCTTTTTAAATTATTTACCATTATGCCAGAGTAGCTCATGTATTTGTCAAGGACAGTTTTGAAGCACTTGGCTATTGTAGTGGAGGCCCCTCCAATCAACAGGGTTTCATCGGCAAATTGTGAATGATTTATGTTCTTGACCCCGTTCCCAAATTTTATTCCTATGATTAGGCCAACCCTCTGGTTGAAGTCCAACGCCCTGCTGAAGGATTCAACCATTAGAATGAACAGATAAGGAGAGAGAGGGCAACCTTGTCAGAGGCCTCTGGAGGATTGGAAAGCTTCTCCAGGTCTGCCATTTACAAGGGGGGAGATCCATGTCCCAGAAATGCAGGCTCGAATGAGGTTGAGAAAGCGATCATCAAATCCCTTCTTCTTCAAAGTTGCCAAGAGGAAAGAGTGTCTCACTCTGTCAAATGCATTGGCCAGATCTAGCTTGAGAATAGACCCTTTCTCGTTTCCGGTTTGACTCAAGTCAATGACTTCTTGCACAAGTAAAATGGAATCAGTTGTCTGTCTGTTGGCTAAGAATCCCCCTTGATTTTTGGAAATGAGGGAAGGGAGCAAAGGATTTAGGTGAGTAGCAATGACTTTTGTCAAGATTTTGTAGGAGGAGTTACAGAGTGATATGGGCCTAAAATGAGCAAAGGAAGATGGCCTGTTTTCTTTGGGGATGAGTGCTAGATGAGTGGCATTGGTATATCCTCCTATTTTGCCTTTTCGTTGGATCCAATTGAGCATTTATGTCAAGTCCTTTTTAATAATTCCTCAGAATGATTGATAAAAGCAAATGGAAAGCCATCTAGTCCCGGGGCTTTATCAAGTTGAAGAGTCCAGATAGATCTACTGATTTCCTCCTCATCTATCTCCTTGCTTAAACTGTCATTCATTTCCCTGCTTATCCGTGTTGGGAGATGCTGCAATAAATATGTATAATCCTCTGCTTCCTTTTTTTCAGTTAGCAGGTCCCGATAGTGATCTGTAGCAGCTCTTTGAATGGCTTCCTGAGTTCTTTGTCTATCACCTTCAGCATCTAGGATGGAGCTTACATTATTCCTTATCTTTCTGGCTATAATTTGCTTGTGAAACAAGGTTGAGTTCTTGTCACCCCCTTGTAACCATAATTGTCTCGACTTGAGCCTCCATTTTGTTTCCTCTTCTCTGTTAACTCGGTATAGCTGTAAGTAGAGTTCATTCTCCTGTTGTTTGTTCTCTTGGGAAAAGCCATTTTCCTCTATTGCTCTTTGAATACTCTCCATATTGTTCTTAATTTCTTTTTTTACCTTCTCTGGTTCTTGATACTTTGTTTTAGCCCATTGTTTTATGGTTTGTTTTGTTTTCCGTAGTTTTGTTTCCCAAATGAAACTAGGAGATCCTTCCACGTGTTGGATCCAAGAGCTGTAAAACATTCCTGCAACTGCTGGTATATAATTCCAGAGAGAACTGTATCTGAATGGGATGGGCCCAAGGGGCCTATGATTTTCCAGCATTAGAGTTATTGGGAAGTGGTCGGAGGCAGAGCACGTTAGGACGTTAGCATATCCGACTGAGAAAGCAAAGAGAAGTGTAATATTGACGATAATTCTATCTAACCGCTCCATGATGTTACCAGCACCCATCCTGTGGTTGTTCCAGGTGTATCTATGGTTTTTTGGAGGAAAATCCATAAGATCATGCTCCTGCATGATATTTTCCAACTGTATTCTATATGGATCAGGTGTAAAACTACCTCCCCTTTTCTCATTAGCGTGGAGGATTAAATTAAAGTCACCTCCTAGAATAATGTTAGTGCTCTCTTCTGCATCCAGATTGTATTTTAGATCATGCCAACAACTATCCTTATCTCTGTTGTGGTTTGGCACATAGATGTTATAGATGATAATGGCTTGTTGATCTGCTTTATTTTGCAGAGTTGTTTTGATCCAGTGTTGATTTATTGCTTCCGAAATACAGTTCCAGGTATCTTGATTCCAAATTGTTACTATTCCTTCTTAGGCTCCTCTTGCCTCACTAATGCTTCCTCTATATTGTCTCTGCTGCTTAATGACTTTACTCGTTTCCTTGTGGTTTTGTTTTGTTTCTTGTAACATAATAATTACTGGCTTCTCAGAAATGATAAGATCCCTTAGGGCTGCTACCTTAGAGGGGTGCCCAAGTCCCCTAATGTTCCAAGATAATATTTTCATCATTGGATATGAGGTGTGCGGGGAGGTGCTCACCCCCCTTGGTCATTGTTGATTGCTTCTTTGTCATGCTGTCCCAGGATATAAGTTTCTATGGGTGTCTGCGTTCCCATTGCTATGTCATTTTGTGCATTCTCATCCCTATGCTACTTGGCAAATTTCCTACTCGAGCCAGGTTTCTTGGAGGGTTCACTAGAACCCCCATGATATTTAAATGAGCTTCTGGTAATTCTGTTAAGGGGAGGATCAAGGAGAGGCTGAGAGGAAATAATAAGAGGCAATGAGGATTTGATAGTGTCATGGTGTTGGTTTTCAGGGAAAGGGGGCTCCTGGGGATAGAGGGGGAGAGGACAGAGAAGGGGTTGGATGAGGGAAGGGTCTGGAGACAGGAGAGGGGAGGTGGCTTAGAGGGAGTAGGGGAGCAAGGGGTGGGATGGGCTGCAGAAGAGGTCGAAGGGCCTGAATCAAGGGGAGCTTTTATTGAAGAGACTGTTTTATTTTTTTTGACCATTTCCCATTGTTCTTCTTGTGATCCATTTTCTACATCAATAAGCTTAGTGCATCTATTGGCAAAGTGGCCATATTTGTGACATACCTTACACTTAAAGGGGATCTGCTCGTAATCTAGTTGTTGTATGTGGCTCCAGTCATCCACTTTAAGCTTGATGGCTTCCAGGAGGCCTATGCCGAGGTCCACTTCAACACAAATCCATGCACAGGCTTGCATATTTTCTTTTGGTTCGCTGCGATAAATATATTTGCGGACTGCATTCCCAATAGCATGAACCGATTCATCTACCCAGCAATGAAGAGGGAGGTGAGGGAGCCGGACCCAGACCGGAACAACACTAGGAACATCCAACTCTAGATCAAAATCTGGGGTCCATTTGTTGAGATATAGGCCCCTTGAGTCCATGAAATAGGGCCCATTTCTGAAGATTAAATCCTTATCTTCTTTAGTTTCGAAGTGGAAGGTGAAGTACCCTTTCCTGCAGAATCTGATGGAGATTTTCCCTTGTATTTTGTCGGACCAGTTCCTTTCAACCCATCTTTGAATAGTTTTTGGAGATGGCCAGAGGCTAGTGAATTGACCTATAAGTCCTCTTTCTACCAGGGATAGGGTAGCCATGCGTGGGAGAACTGGGGGCAGGCTGACCTCCTGAAGAACATCCAGCTTTTTGATCAATTTCAAGATTGTTGGTTAGGGGCACTGTGGAGGCAACGATTAATCAGTGTTGAAAAAGCCTGCTGAGGATCGATCCCCTCCGGTGGAGCTTCCGGAGGGGCCATGGAAGGGGTCGAAGCTCAGTCTCCTGCATTGTGATTGCTTGTGCGGCTGCAGCTCAGGCTGCGCAGAAACTCTCATTGGCACACAAGAAATTATTAGAACTTTACTGTATTAGATATTAGGCTAGTTTTGTTTATGAATTAGTTTGGTTGGAATAGCAAGGGAAGAGCCATTGGGCGTTGGAGTCTGCAAACTCAATAGGAATCTATCTCAGATTTTCAAAGGAGTTTCACAAAGCAAGGTAGCTAAACTAATTGGATCCTTTAGATTTAAATGAAATGTAACAAAAGAAAACATATACGTTCAATTTAAGTTAAAGAGAAATTAAGAATTCCTTAACATGATATCAGAGGTAAACATTGAAATTATATAGAGCCAGAATTATAGTGTATTTTTCAACAAATTCTTTTCATCAACTTTTTGTGAGATAATTTAGTTTTAAGAAAACATAAGCATGGAAACAAAGGAATAACACATAGACAAGGAGAGAAGCACTTCACCAAATAGTCCAACATATGAATCCTGTGAAGAATGTCCTTTTTATTAAGATAAGTCCACTGAGGCTTGAAAAACATACAGTAGATATATTTGTACAAAAACCAACCTCTCTTACTTCAAATGATGAAGTATTTATAAGTTTGTTTCAAAATATCTTGATTTAAAATATCAGGATTTGTTACGAATATCTATACAAATATCTTGAAACAAAATTCAAGATTTTATTACAAAAGTATAAAAATAGACTAAACTATTAAAAAATATCAGTCAGCTGAGTGTTGGTGTTTTTTTTGGGCGTTCTGGTAGTGACTAGGCATTTAAATGAGCAATGACGTTTGTCTTGCTGGCATATGTGTTGTGTTGCCCCACTTTTCATTGCACTTTCTTTTATGACTGTTGTGTTGAATATGTGATGTTGTTTATCTTGCTATCCTCTGTCCTTTTGCTGCTATTTTTTTTTCTGCTTTTTCAATTTTAACCATTTCCCCTTTTACATTAATTTAATCGTTGTTGTGTATAGAATATTGTGAAATTAGGGAATTAATATTAATGGGAAATTATCTTTAATAATAATATAACTGTAGTAAAGGGGGTCCGATTCTCTAGGAATTTAATTATGATTTGTTTTAATCAACGGAACATAGGGGGACCGATTCTTTCGAATCAAAAATCTATGCACAAGAAGGGCCACGTGGTATATGGGGATTGGGGAAATAGATATACTTTCGGGATAGTGGATGTCCTTGGCTGAGTTGGCACATTGCGGATGGAGGTTGAGAGATTAAGTGGAGGTGGAGATGGGTTTGAAAAGTCAAAGAAAGCTACTTTTTGGAGGGGGTGGGGTGCTATAGTGACGTATGAAGGGGGGGGGCCTAAAGTATGGAGAGGATGACACGTAGCATTGAGTTCAGACCACCCCCCCCCCCCACTTGAATAATTTTAAATGGAGCTCAAGGGGGTCTGAAGTATTGTCTATTGTTGATCTGGGTCATTTAGAGATGAAGGGTTTTTTAACACACGACCCTTTTTCTTATCGATATCGTAGCAGGGCCGGGGCTTATAAAATATATTTTGTAGTGCTTTTCCAAGGGAGAAGAGCTGAAGGCCACTTTAAAGATAATATATAATGAATCACATCTGAGATGAGCTTGTACCATATCATAGTCACAATGGGAGAGGCTCTATTTATATATATGAGATTCTCCATAGAGTTGGACTTGAAAACCTTTTAAATTCACCATATAATATATCGCATCCGGTCGGGGGCTTTCGCCATATTGCAATCACATAAGAGGGGGTACACGGGAGTGGAAACATAAGCCCGGACTCGAAAACCTTTCAAATATAACCTATAAAATATCACATCTAGACTGGGACGTAACCACAAACCTAGACCCGAAAAATTTAGAATATAACATATAATCCTATCGGGTCCAGTCAGGCTTTGATCACATCGCAATTGGCAGGCAAGACTTGCGATATCAGCAAGCCAAACTTATCGGAGAAGGAGCAATATCAGCAGAGGAGGGAATTTGTGATATCGTAATTGCAAAAAGGAAGGGGAGACGGGTGGCCATTATATTGATTCATGTGATTTATGTCGATAGCAATATATTTAGTGGCTGTGCATATTGCGATTGTGTAATACAAAGGGGCCATGGGATTAAGGCCGATTCTAAATGAAATTGCGATTTCCCATGAGGCTTGGTGACACGTGGCCTTCGGGCCCGATTTATTGTATAAATAAAGGGGAATGGGGAACACAGCGAGAGTTTAAGTATTAAAATGGATAAAACATGGAAATGTGGTTAGAGTTGGTTTTATAACAAATGAAGAGATAATGGAATAAATATATGAGTTGGTGATTATGTGGGTCCTGACTAGAGTTAAAAATCATATGGCATATTCATAATGGGGAAATTTTTTTTCACAAAGGGTAGTTGCAAATATAATTTGAAACTGTAGTAGAAATAGTTCTCGAGCCTTTATCTGCGTTTGAAGTTAAACTTTGTTCTAGCCTATCTTTCAATTCAAGAATCAGATTTGAGCGTGGGTTATACTGTTGGAAAGCTCCTTCTGAGCACTTTTCGATGAGAACACATGCAGTTTGATCTGATCCAAACATTGACATGCAAAAATATCCTTAAATCCTAATACTTGGTGTCTCTTTGGAAATAATTTGCAGGATGAAATATTTTTTACAACATCTCAAACATAATAATGATCCGATATAATCAAACAATCCTATAAAATTTATAGGACCCTAGCAGGAGGCCTTGAAAAATTACATATCGGTGATCCCGCATGTCGATGGTCTCGCAATTTCGGGGTATAAGCCAGGACTGCGCATTCCTTGTTAAATCATCAGGGAGGACAAAAACGGAAAATACAAAGGAATTTGGTGAAAAATTAGAGTAGGCGAGTCCCCTTTCTCTCTCCTCCAGGCAGGACATGTGGAGGCATCCGATTGGCTTCAATAAGGATAGAAGGTAGCATCGGAGGAGCTCCGATGAGGACAAGTGGCAAGATCTGATTGGTTTTGATAAGGGACACATGGCCGCTTGCATCACCATGATGTCATAGTACAGAGGAACACGTGGCCGGCCATTTCAGTGTTTATTGATGGCCTAATGGGCCATATCTGAGTGACACATGTCACTGGTCAAAAGATGCCACATGGCATGAGATGACGTCAGTTCGACAATTATTGATTAGAGGTTTGGAATGGTTGGCTCATGTGCCACAATGAAATTTCACTAGCATGCGGGATAGCAGGTGGTCGTAAAGGCTTAAGGGAACCAAGGGCTAAGGCTTAATAAAGGGGCCAATCAACAATTGATGATCGATGATTTGTGATGAGCAACACATTGTCACAAAGTAGAAATCACCGATAAGGGGATCTGATGTGGTAAGCACATGGTCTACAGGAAGGACAAGAAACCAAGGGCGTGACACTTTATAAGGGAACCAAAAGCCCCCACCAGAGCGCTAAAAGAATTAGCACCTTAAGGCCAAGCCCCTGGTCATCACCCTCAGTCCTATGGTGAGAAGTATGCAGTAAGGGTTGAGAAGAAGGAGCTTAAAAATCATATATCGCGACCACAAGTTTGTGGTTGCTGGAACATTGGCCACAAATGAAAAATGCTTATGGTGGAGATATAGCAAGGGTCTAATGCAAAAGGGGCTAGACTTGATCGGAGGTCGGCAATAAGCTATTCCATATTGTTACACCACTACACAACATTGTGATGAAAAGATCTGATATGATGGTAGAGGGTGCCATTAAGATGTATGAGTCGACAATTGTGGTTTTGAATGCAAAACTGTAAGGTTGATGGTCGAAGACCTCCTGTGCACGCATTTTAAATAAATGAGAAACACAGACTCCATGATGATGTACAAGTAGATCTCTGCGAACCATATAAAAACATGGGGAGCCTCTATGAAATATGTAAGTAAGAGTTAATACACAACATGGAGAGTCAGTTGTATGATACAGAAGTGATCGTCACCCATCCTTATGAGTTTAATGCAACGATTGAATTGGATTTTGCGTAAATCAGCAAAAGAATGGGGTGCCATGCATGGGGTACATGCACAAGCACAATTGATGATGACAGTGACTACATCGAGCTAAGAGCAACACAAGAACAAAATTGTGACCCTCCATTGAGCTAATTTGGTGTGGGAGCATACTTGCGAGAGAGTAGAGCAGTGAACTGTGAATTGGATCAAAGTGTTGCAAGGGTAGTGCTATGGTGAAATAGTGGAGAGCTATGAGCAGAGAAAGCATAGCACAGAGAAAGTGTTGTAGTAGGAAGTAAGAGGAAAATTGCCACAAGTGTTCAAAAAGCAGAGTGCAGAAGTTGAATCTATAGACATCCATCAAGTTGGTATTTTACTTGTAATTTTTATGCCTCTATTTTCAGTATGAAAATTGTATGAAATAGTAAAACATTCACAGTGACAAGTTGGTGCCTACACACTTAAGAGGTTGGTGTGTTTAGGCAAGTTGGTGCTTGTTAAACAAAAGAGGTTGGTGTCTCTTGGCAAGTTGTTGCTTGCTAAACAAAAGAGGTTGGTGCCTCTTGGAAAGTTGGTGCTTGCTAAATAAAAGAGGTTGGTGCCTCTTAGCAAGTTGGTGCTTTCTAAACAAAGAGGGTTGGTGCCTCTAGTGATTGGGTGCTCACAAACAAATATATGTAATTAAGTTGGTGCTTAAATTACATCATAAAATAAAAACAAAATTGGTGGTTTTTTCCACTTGGCGACTGTTGGTGAATGCGGGTTTTGGAAGAGGCGTTAAAGACCGAACAAGTTGGAAACCCACGATGGTTGTGGACCATTGATCTGGCCAACCTTGATCTCTTACAATCGGACGATGGACCCACCAAACTATCTGACGTGTGATTTGTTGGATACAAAATAAGTATAATAAAGTTAATATTTTTTTAAATTTCAACCTCTATCCTTCAGATTTTTTGAAATTTCAATCTTGTTGTTTGAGTTATCTGATTTAGTAGAAATCCTTGAGTTTGTATTTCTTATTATTCCTACATATTCATTCATGTCCAACAACCTTGCAGCTACTTCCTGCATCTCACTCATAATATTGATCTCCTTAATATTTGTAGTATTAATCTCTTCATATGGTTTATCACTATTAACATCAATCTCCTTATGTTCTGTAGCATTAGACTCTTACACCTTCTTTGTCAATAATTTGTTTCCCCATGTTTCACTTCTATTTTTTCTCATTTCCTTCTACCTGAGTGGCAATATGGATTTTATTTCCATTTTCAAATTGTTTGTCTTGTTCACATAAAAACATGGACTTCCTCAAGTCAAGTGTCTCAATGTGGAGATCTATCAATCTCTTTGATGTGGATCTTCCCCAAACTACAATTTTTTGTTTATGCTGAGCATATTCAATTTCTTTGCCTTGTTCTAGTAAATGGCAGGACTCCCAGAGGAAGCAATCTGCAATATATGTTCTTTCAATAATTTCCCAATGGATGATGTTGTTGCAATGTTATTAAAATGAATTATTATATTTTATGTCTTAATAGTTTCCCGTTACCATTGTTAAACCGAATTTTTTGTGAAACTGCATTTTGCCTCAAAATTCAATTTCTGATATATGTTCTTTCAATGTTTACTCAACAATTATTTTGCAAAGCACAATTCTATTTTCTATGAACAAGTGAATTTATATGAAGCATATCTCATTGAAGAAATTTGGGTACAAACAGGTACACATAGTGATGAAAGGAAAATGTAAATACTTTGCTCTAAAATCTTTGAAACAATAAAAATATTTTGTACCCTATCCCTAACTGAGTTCAAGACAAAAAAGAAAACGGGGCATAGAATGTATATTGGCTCTTTAATTGATGTTTATTTTTATGGGGTATGATGAAATAATTTTTTATTCATATGTAATTTTGAACTATGCCATACAGTATAATTTGAATACTACCCACAAATCTAGTAATTCTCAACTCTTGGAAACTATAGATGCAAGTTTCTAGATTGATTTGAAATCTTACTTTGGAATATTCCGTGATATGTCAAAAGATAATCATTGGAAGAAACCATCAAGGAAAATGGATGTATTATCATAATTCTAAAAGTCTCCATCCAAGAATACTTATTCTCCTCATGCTTGAAGCTCGTTTGAACAATTTGTTACTGAGAAATATGCTAAGTCTTTTGAAAATGAATCTGATATCCATATGATGGATGAACGAATAGGTTCCTCAATTGATCGGGGTAAGATAAATACAGTTTCAATATAAATTGGTGATGAAAATGTTGAATATTTTTCCTTGGAGGGTGACATTATCCATTCATGGAAAAGGGAAAAAGGCTAGTGGACCAAAGGGAGACAATTCCAAGAATATTGGGTCTAAGGTTTCCCATTTGTTGAAGCAATACTTCCTACAAATGAGGATGAGGTTTCCTGAGAAGTTAGATGTAATGCATGTGGTTGGAAAATTGGCAAGGTAGTGAAATTCCAGATGAAGCTAGATACAATACAAAAACATGTAGAAAAGGTGAATGAAAAGAAAAAATGGTGAAGAGAAATCTATTCTTAGATGGAAATCTTCTTGGGAATGTCGACATATCCAATATGTAGAAGAATACAAAAACCTTTAATAAGTAAGAGGAAAATTAAGTAAAGTGGAGTAACCAACATATATCTATTTGGAAAGACGATGGAAAGAAGCTTTTTATCCAAGTTGATACAATTAAGCACTTGTTGACAGTGTTGGATATCCATTAACCAAGGGGGTCTCCTTGATGTGAAGTCCCAATTAGACCTCACACTGTTTGGAATAGTAGCACCATCTGGGGTATTGACCTGACTACCATATATTCTTATAAATTTTCCTTGGCTACAAACTTCAACACAAGAGAGTAATGCATAGGTAATCTCAGATCAAAAGGTGAGTATGCCTCGTGAAATTTTCGATTGCGGATAATATCAAGGTCCTTCTACCGAAAGGGAAGAGAAAAGTGTGCCCTTTAAATACAAGTAAGAGTACTAATCTATAAAAGGAAAACACATATATACATATGAATGAATCATTGACCAACCAACGAAATAGTTCACAAGGAAGCAACGATTTTTAAAGAAAATACAACACACCTTCAACAAGATAAGTACCAAAGCCACCAAAATAGTTCAATTTCCTTAGTACAGATGAAAACAACATACATCACAAACATTTAAAGAATATTCTTACAATATTGAAAAAATATGCATGAAATTGTGTTGGCTCAATGAGCTTATGAATTAAGTAAAACTTCCAAGATACATCAAGACAATGAAAACCACTAGCCCCAATAGTGGAGCATTAGAGTAGTCACTTGCTCCTCCAAAACTATCTTTTTGTCTAATGCTTGGTAGGAGGAGCCAGGGTTAAAAGTCCTTTATATGAGAAATGAGGGTGTATATATAACAAATGGGGTGACCATTCACCTCCCTTGTGACTCTTGGACTACTCATGACTATTTGACTTGCCAAAGACCTTTCAACTTCCTACATGAATTTTTGTATTACATGGATGAATATTGGACTTCCACTTTACATTACATTTCTCCAATCTTGAATTTACATAATCCACAAATGATATGACACATAATGACTCATGACAAGACATGACATGGACTACATAATGATGGTGACTACTAGTGAATGCGGCTTTTTGAAGAGGTGTTAAAGACCAAACTAGTTGGAAAACCCCAATGGTTGTGGACTATTGATTTGGCAAACCTTGATCTCCCACAATCAGACGATGCACCCACCAAACTGTCTGATGCATGATTTGTTGAATACAAAAGCAGTATAATAAAGTTTATATTTTATGAAATTTCAACCTCTATCCTTCATATTTTTTGAAATTTCAATCTCGTTGTTTGACTTATATGATTTACTAGAAATCCTTGAGTTTGTATTTCTTATTATTCCTCCATATTCATTCATATCCAACATCCTTGCAATTACTTCCTACATCTCACTCATAGTATTGATCTCCTTAATATCTGTAGTATTAATCTCTTCACATGGTTTGTCACTGTTAACATCAATCTCCTTACATTCTGTAGCATTAGACTCTTCCACCTTCTCTATCAATAATTTTTTCCACATGTTTCACTTCTCTGTTTTCTCATTTCCTTCTACTTGAGTGGCAATATGGCTTTTATTTCCATTTTCAAATTGTTTGACGTGTTGACATAAACACTTAGACTTCCTTGAGTCAAGTGTCTCAATGTGGGGATCTCTCAATCTCTTTGATGTGGATCTTCCTCGAACTACAATTTTTTTTGTTTATGTTGAGAATATTCAATTTCTTCACCTTGTTCTAGTAAATGGTAGGACTCCCTAGAGGAAGCAAGCTACAATATATGTTCTTTCAATGCCTTCACAATGGATGATGTTGTTTCAATGTTTTGAAAATGAATTATTATATTTTATGTCTTAATAGTTTCCCATTACCATTGTTAAATGATTTTTTTTTGTGAAATTGCATTTTGCCTCAAAATTCAATTTCTGATATACATTCTTTCAATGTTTACTCAACAATTATTTTGCAAAGCATAATTTTATTTTCTATGACCAAGTGAATTTATATGAAGTATATCTCATTGAAGTAATTTGGGTGCAAATTGGTACACATAGTGATGAAAGGAAAATGTAAATACTTTGCTTTAAAATATTTGAAACAATAAAAATATGTTTTACATGTCCCTAAGTGAGTTCAAGAAAAAAAAGAAAACGGGGCATAGAATGTATATTGGCTCTTTAATTGATGTTTATTTTTATGGGGTATGATGAAATAATTTTTTATTCATATGTAATTTTGAACTATGCCATATATTATACTTTGAATACTACCCACAAATCTAGTAATTCTCAACAATTGGAAACTATTGATTCAAGTTTCTAGATCGATTTGAAATCTTACTTGTGGAATATTTCATGAGATGTCAAAAGCTAATCATGGGAAGAAACCATCAAGGAAAATGGATGTATTATCATACTTCCAAAAGTCTCCAACCAAGAATACACATTCTCTTCATGCTTCAAGCTCCTTTAAACAATTTGTTTTTGAGAGAGATGCTAAGTCTTTTGTAAAGCATTTGATATCCATATGATGGATGAACGAATAGGTTCCTCAAGTGATCAGGGTGAGATAAATACAGTTTCAATAGAAATTGGTGATGAAAATGTTGAATATTTTTCCTTGGAAGGTGACATAATCCATTCATGGAAAAGGAAAAAAGGGTAGTGGACCAAAGGGAGACAATTCCAAGAATATTGCCTCTCAATTTTCCCATTTGTTGAAGCAATACCTCCTACAAATGAGGATGAGGTTTCCTGAGAAGATAGATGTAATGAATGTGGTTGGAAAACTGGAAAGGTAGTGAAATTCTAGATGAAGCTAGATACAATACATAAGCATGTAGGAAAGGTGTATGGAAAGAAAATTATAAATGGCGAAGAGAAATCTATTCTTAGATGGAAATCTTCTGAGGAATTTCGATATATCCAATATGCAGAAGAATACAAAAAATATTTAATAAGTAAGAGGAAAATTAAGGAAAGTGGAGGAACCAACATATCTCTATTTGGAAAGAAGAAGTAAAGAAGCTTGTTATCCAAGACGATACAATTAAGCACTTGTTGATGGTGTTGGAAATCCATCAACCAAGGGGGTCTCTCCAATGTGAAGGCCCAATTAGACCTCACACTATTTAGAATAGGAGCCCCATTTAGGTTATTGGCCCAACTACCATATATTTTTATAACTTTTCCTTAGCTACAAAGTTCAACACAAGAGAGTAATGCATAGGTAAGCTTGGATTAGAAAGTGAGTATGCCTTCTAAAACTTTTGATTGCAGATAATATAAAGGTACTCCTACCGAAAGGGAAGAGAAAAGTGCGCCCTTTAAAGACAAGTAAGAGTACTAATCTATAAAAGGCACATGAGCATATACATATGAATGAATCATTGATCAACCAGGGAAATAGTTCACAAGGAAGCAACGATTGTTAAAGAAAATACAACACATCTTCAACAAGATAAGTACCAAAGCCTTCGAAATAGTTCAATTTCCTTAGTACATATGAAAATAACATACATCACAAACATTTAAAGAATATTCTTACAATATTAACAAAATATGCATGAAAGTGTGATGGCTCAATGAGCTTATGAATTAATTAAAAGTTCCAAGATACATCAGGATAGTGAACACAACTAGCACCAATAATGGAGCATTAGAGTAGTCACTTGCTCCTCCAAAACAAACTAGCTTTCTGTCTAATGCTTGGTACGAGGAGCCAAGGTGAAAAGTACTTTACATGAGAAATGAGGGTGTATAAATAAAAAAGCGGGTGATCATTCACCTCTCTTGTGACTCTTGGACTACCCTCGTGATTGTTTGACTTCTCAATGAACTTTCAACTTCCTACATGAGTTTTTGTATTACATAGATGACTCTTGGACTTCCACTTTACATTACATTTCTCCGATATTGAATTTACATAATCGAAAAATGATATGACACATAATGACTCGTAACAAGACATGACATGGACCGCATAATGATGGCGACTGCTAGTGAATGTAGATTTTGGGAGAGGCATTAAAGACCAAACTAGTTGGAAACCCACGATGGTTGTGGACCATTGATCTGGCCAACCTTGATCTCTGCCAATTGGATGGTGGACCCACCAAAATGTCTGACGTGTGATTTTTTTGAATATAAAAGTAGTATAATAAAGTTTATATTTTTTGAAATTTCAACCTCTATCCTTCAGATTTTTTGAAATTTCAATCTCGTTGTTTGAGTTCTCTGATTTAATAGAAATACCTAAGTTTGTATTTCTTATTATTCCTCCATATTCATGCATATCCAACATCCTTGTAGTTACTTCTTGCATCTCGCTCATAGTATTGATCTCCTTAATCTCTGTATTATTAGTCTCTTGAAATGGTTTCTGACTATTAACATCAATCTCCTTACATTCTGTAGCATCATAATCTTCCACCTTCTCTGTCAATAATTGTTTGCCCATGTTTCACTTCTCTGTTTTCTCATTTCCTTCTACTTGAGTTACAATATGGCTTTTATTTCCATTTTCAAATTATTTTTCTGGTTCACATAAACCCTTGGACTTCCTTGAGTCAAGTGTCTCAATGTGGGGATCTATCAATCTCTTTGATGTGGATCTTACCTAGACTACAAGTTTTTGTTTATGCTGAGCATATTCAGTTTCTTTGCCTTGTTCTAGTAAATGGAGAGACTCCCGAGAGGAAGCAAGCTACAATATATGTTCTTTCAATTCTTTCCCATGGAAGATGTTCTTTCAATGTTATGCAAATGAATTATTATATTTTATGTCTTAATAGTTTCCCATTACCATTGTTAAGCCAATTTTTTTTGTGAAATTGCATTTTGCCTCAAAATTCAATTTCTGGTATATGTTCTTTCAATGTTTACTCAACAATTCTTTTGCAAAGAACAATTCTATTTTATATGAACAAGTGAATTTATATGAAGCATATCTCATTGAAGCAATTTGGGTACAAATGGGTACACATAGTGATGAAAGGAAAATTTAAATACTTTTCTCTAAAATATTTGAAACAATAAAAATATGTTGTACCCTGTCCCTAAGTGAGTTCAAGACAAATATGAAAATGGGGCATAGAATATATATTGGCTCTTTAATTGATGTTTATTTTTATGGGGTATGATGAAATATTTTTTTATCCATATGTAATTTTAAACTATGCCATATAGTATACTTTGAATACTACCAACAAATATAGTAATTTTCAACTCTTGGAAACTATTGATGCAAGTTTCTATATTGATTTGAAATCTTACTTGTGGAATATTCTGTGAGATGTAAAAAGCTAATCATGGGATGAAACAATCAAGGAAATTGGATGTATTATCATACTTCCAAAAGTATCCATCCAAGAATACACATTCTCTTCATGCTTCAAGCTCCTTTGAACAATCTGTTACTAAGAGAGATGTTAAGTCTTTTGAAAATGCACCTGATATCCATATGATGGATGAACAAATAGGTTCCTCAAGTGATCAGGGTGAGATAAATATAGTTTCAATAGAAATTGGTGATGAAAATGTTGAAGATTTTTCCTTGGAAGGTGACATAATCCATTCATGGAAAAGGAAAAAAGGCCAGTGCACCAAAGGGAGACAATTCCAAGAATATTGGGTCTCAAGTTTCCCATTTGTTGGAGCAATACCTCCTACAAATGAGGATGAGGTTTCTCAAGAAGTTAGTTGTAATGCATATGGTTGGAAAACTAGCAAGGCAGTGAAATTCCAGATGAATCTAGATACAATACAAAAGCATGTAGGAAAGTTGTATGAAAAAAAAATTGTAAATGGTGAAGAGAAAAATATTCTTAGATGCAAATCTTCTGAGGAATGTCAACATATCCAATATGCATAAGAATACAAAAAATATTTAATAAGTAAGAGGAAACTTAAGGAAAGTGGAGGAACCAACATATCACTATTTGTTAAAATGGAAAGAAGCTTGTAATCCAAGATAATATAATTAAGCATTGGTTGACGGTGTTGGAAATTTGTCAACCTAGGGGGTCTCCCCGACGTGAAGTCCCAATTAGGCCTCACACTATTTGGAGTAGGAGCCCCATCCGGGGTATTGACCAAACTGTTGTATATTCTTGTAAATTTTCCTTCGCTACAAAGTTAAACACAAGAGAGTAATGCATAGGTAATCTCAAATCAAAGAGTGAGTTGAGGAACTCAAGAGGTCAAGCTAAAGGCTTGAAGTTTCCTAATGCACAATTCAAATAAGAGAATAGGATGGGATATTACGCACTTGAGGTGTTCAAGGCCTCAAAATTGAGGCTTGAAGTTTCCCACTATGTAGTTTTGGAGGGAGAGAGGCCAAGTGATTGCGCAATTTCAAGAGCTAAAGGTTGAGGCCTAATGCTTGAGACTGCACAATATGTAGAGATGGCTGGGTGTCGGAAATGATTGCATAGTTTTGGAGCTCGAGGACTGGATTGAGCACCGATACTATGCAGTGAACAGTTCCAAGAGGCAAGGTCAGGGCTTGATGGTTGAGACTATGCAATGCCTAGTTCAGGAAGGTTGAGTGAAGTCAATTTTTTTGGGAACAAAATTTTCCGGATAAGGCTAAGTGTGGGACTAGTGAGGCTCAAGTGAGTAGAGACAAAACTAGATCATGATCACACAATCAGAAAATTTGACGACACGACACGCATTAATCACTAAAAAACAAGAACAAAATGATTCGCTTAATAAGCAACAATGCAACATACCTCTCCAAGTGTGACACAAAAAATACACTTTGCGACGAAAGTGATGACACGTGTGTGAAAGTGCATGAAAAGATGGGAATGAGTGTAAAACATGTCTGGCACATGACTATTAGGACTCATCAACACCAAATTTACCCCTCAAAACAAGCTAAAAATCCACTTTACATGATACGTGACACTTCCCATGCCAAAAGACATTTTCTATATAAAGAGAAAAGTGCAAACGACACTTGCGATATGTGAATGATGTGAAAACAACACATTCTAGAGCCAATATGACATGAAAACGACACTAATTACGATGAAATCAAGTGAAGGCAACAACTGAAAACATGAAATCGACACCCGTGAAAGTGAAGGCATGAAAAAGTGACAATTTGGAAAACTCACCAAAACAAAAGTACAATCAAAGAAAAAAGTGAGAGTCTGTCAATGAAAGCGCACACTGACTATCAATATGGTTGATCATTGAACATGCATAGTATTGATGGATTATGTTATGCCTGTACAAGATTTCTTAAAGAATGTGCTCATGAACTTGTTGCATATTGAGCATGTGCGAGCAGGTGACTTCGACACTTATAATCAAGAGGGGGTTCAAGGCATCAACTGACCAAGAAGTGACTATGGAACGACTAATCGCAAGATCCTCAGTACACTCCAAAATTCAAGTGTAGGTGAACTTTTTGGACAGTATTTGTCGCAACGACAACACTTGGCGACACACTGGTAGAACTTCAACTTCTCTACCTTGGTAAACTCTTTGTGCAGGGTCTAGTTCTTCAGGAAGTATTGATTCATCGTTCAAATTACCCTGACTTCTCCACTTACCCTGTGCATAACAATAATCCCCTGCACTCCTTCTAGTTTGAATAAAAAAATAAGACCAACAATATCACAATGTTTTAAGACAAGGAAAGATTAATGTAGAACACAAGTTTTAAATATTCAGAGTATATGTTTTCATCTCTAGTGTTCCTCTGTTGCTAGCAGGCCTTAACAATACTCTGATAGATTCACTTCAGGAACACAAACATTTCTCTGCTTCCAGCGAGCTTGGACAGTACCCCAACAGAGTTGCTTGCTTCACCTCCCTATGCAGGAATCCTTTCTCTTCTTTCACCCTTCATTTATTTATTTTATATAGATATGTGCATTGGAACTTATTTATTTCATGGGCGAAAGATCGATTCTAACTTATAAAGAGTATAAGAGGTTGTCTCTTCAGAGAAGTATGCATAAGATATATGATATTAATTTTCTCGTTTATATTTTCCCCTTGTCCTTCTCTACTCAATCATATCAACATGAAGAACACCAAAACATAAAGAACCGGGTGTAGGCATGAAGTTTCCAGAAGAAACACAAATATCATGGTTTGACATAGAGATTTCTATATGCAAGGATCACATTTTCCGCAAGAACATCATTAACTAAAGGGATAACCAAGACAAAGAAGAAGGTTTGAGAGTTAGCCAAATGTTATAGTTTCACAAAGCCCTTTTCTATTTTCCACATTGTCTTTTGATCCAAAAGGAACATCTTTCATGTGAAGTCTTATTTAACAAAACAAGAATGAAAATACATGATATAACAAGAAAACAAAACCAAAAGGGAAAATCAAAAGGAGGCTAGACCGAAAACAGAGTGTGAGACGCAAAACAGACTGTAGAAAATGAGTGTAGGATGAACGTGTAGGTAAACTAATATGTAGCTAGACCTACGCCTAAACTAACTGGCTAGAAGGTCAAGGTTATGTATAATGAAATTTCCGATGTAACCACCATAGCTTCTCCCAACCTGCATCCACAAAGATACAAGAAATTAAAGCAAATATAAAATAATGTGCAGAGGAAAAGATAAGATATTGAATAAGTTGCACTAAAAATCGAAGGCCTTTCCAGTTAGCAGAAAAATGTGTCATAGTAATTACTTCTAACCAATTTGCAATCTTACCTCTTCGATGAAAATTTCAAACAGACAAACTTGGAAATTTTCTTGTGAATGTGCCTTCATCTGTTCCATCCTTCTTAGCAAGCATGAGAAAATACCGAAACTTGTTATTCGCGACAGATCTTTCCAAGTAGGATTTCTCCAACCATTCAACGATTGGATCGTAAGATTCAAAACAGTCCTCTTGAGAACCCTGCAATCCTTGAAAATATGAATCTTCAATTAGAAGCAGGGTCATGATGAGAATATTGTGAGGGAAGATGGATCTAATCATATTCAATCAACATGTCAAGACAATGAGGACCTAACATAACCATCAGCGAAGGATGAAGTTCCTCGACTACTTGGCTAGTATCTACATATTGAGATGATAAATTGTAAAAATCAAAGGAAGTAAAACAACTGTCATTGGATGTGCCGATGGGAAAATGGTATGTTGAATGAGATTCATCAGATACATAATCATGATTATATGGGTTGATTAAAGCATCAGATTCCTCGTTTGTAATTAACAAGGATAAGTCAATTTGAAGAGTTATGTGAATTCTTTGAACAATAAAACCAACTTCCTCGCATGCTGAATGTGGAAAATCATCTTCCCGTAACTAGTGATGAATTGTGCAAGCATCGTAATCATCAAAAGAAGTGAAAAGGAATGCTCGTATAACAAATATACGAAACCAGTCAGGATGTAATTGATCAAAAAGAGGAACTCGATTCAATAAATAACTCAAGCATGTGCTAACACTCATGAGGATTTCTGGTGTCATGAAGACATTTACAAGAGAGGCTAGGAGCTGATTAGCCACCACAACACTTAACATATATGAATTCTTCAGCCAAATGTAATCTACAAATCAACCAACTTTTAAATTATGCACATTCAAAAAAGATATACACTCCAAACTCAGATTTGATACAAGAGATTTGCATGGGGATGAATTCACCACAGTAGTGTGATTAGAAACCCGATCTCGAGAAATGGGAAAATTATAATGAGAAATCTAGAAATCCATCAAGAACGAATTTGCATCTAGTGAAACAATATGAATGAAAGAATTGTGCGACAAAACCTAGATCTGACATGGTTCAGGAATTTGACCAGGATCGCGATAAATTGACATAACCATCAATGAGAGTTGAAGTGCCTCGACTTCCTGACAAGTTCCAAAAAATTGAAAAGACAGATAACAACATTTTGTAAACAAAATCAGATCATAGATTGTATGTGGACAACTTCCATCGGTTAATTTAACAGGATGACCACTATCTAGATGGCATCTATCTATATTGTTGGTTTGATCAGATTCTTGAAACAAATTAATCAAGTCATAATAGTTTTCTGATCACAAGTCTAAGAATCTATGCACCGAAAAAATCTCATGTTCACACTGATTCAAAGAGTTTCCCCATACAAATCAAGAGATCATAAGGGATGGAATGGATTCTCTATAATTTTATTGTTTTCATTTTCATCATGGATAATCTCACCACTTTGTGTTAATTGAAAAGTTAACTCTTCAGATTAAGAAATTGAAGAGCATGGAGTATCTTCATCGCAAGTTGATGCATTTCAAATGGTAGGGCACAAGGAATAGTGAGATGAAGAGTAAGTTTTGATAAGAAAATATTCTTTGACAGAATCAGATTCTGGATGAGACACCAAAATATCAACTGTTACATTCGGGCATTCATCATCGCATACATCAACAAAGTCATCATCGTTAGTATGATTATTTTTCAAGATTTGAGTTTGATTAAGAAGAAATATTCATTTGATTCACTAACGATATTAGTGGATTAAAAATCAACCAAGAATGAGGAAGTATCATCTTCGCATAGAGGATTTTGTAAAAAAGAAGAAAGATAGAAATAATCTTTACCTTCTTGCTCCTCTACTTGTTCACTACCTATATTTGGAATAGGTTGATCAAGCAAACCATGGGGCAAGGGATCATGAGAAAGAGATGATAGAGGGGGACAAGAATCCAAATCATATTCAAAATTAGTCTTCATCATAAGCTTCATGATCCATTATGGGATTTCTTCCATTAGACTTGAATCATGAAAAGTGGAAGGGGAATGAGAAAATGGATTAGGAAGTTTATGTGTGGATTTCCAACTTCATTATCATTGCGAGGAGGCATCCTCATCAAAACTAGAAAAGGAGGAGGACAAGGAAAAAAATGTGTTGGGTGTGGAGCCTAATTGTCTTCTTTATTCAGAGGTATCACCGCATTGGACCCCAGTTGGTAATGTGGCGACAATGCCGCCCATAATATTTGCACTGCAAAGGGGGTCCAGGGGCGGGGGGGGGGTGCACTTTGGAATCTTTGGGATCCCCCCTTGGAAGGGGATCGGGGGTAGCGCCCTCAAAACTAAAAATAGATGTAAAATTGCCTTGTAAAATGTTGTAATTTTGTAGTCAATTTGGGCCATTCATTAGGCGGAGATCTGATAGTATAAGTTATGTTTAATTTAGGGTTTTTTTCCCTAGAAGACAACCCCTCGCTATATATCAGGGAATTGTATTACGTCTATGTATATCTGTATTCTGAGTGAGAAAGAGAGAGGAGATTGTGTGAGAGAAAATAGGGTATTACAATGGATTTGTTGTAGGTTGTATCTCTTCAGTTTGTTGGATAATATAAAAGGAAGGATTGGCTGTTTCTCCATGGACATAGCCCAAATTGGGTGAACCACGTATATATGTTTCTCTCTTGTTAATGTGTTTTCTATGTTTATATTTTTGTAGTATTTTTATGTGTTCCATTTCTTTGTAATATATAATTTTCGAACAACTGGTATTAGAGCCGAAGGTCCATTTGGATGATAAACGCGTAGGAGAGAAGGGTTCCTGGTTCGAGTGGGAGTAATGGTGGAATATGGTAGGATTAGGGTTGAAAAATTTAATGGCCAAAGATACCAGCTATAGAAGATGCAGATGGAAGATTATGTGTATCAGAGAGATCAGTACCTACCATTGAGGGGAAAGATAAATAAGCCGATGATTATGACAGACACAGAATGGGATATTCTCGACAGAAAGGCACTTGGAACAATACGGTTGTGCCTAGTGGTGTCAATAGCGTTTAATATTTCAAAGGAAACGACAAAAGAGGGTTTAATGTCAGCATTGGACAAACTATATGAAAAACCCTTGGCCTCAGATAAAGTATATCTTATGTATAGTTTATTTAATATGAAGATGTCAAAAGGTGGATCTGTTGCTAGTCATTTAAATGAATTTAATACAGTTACAATTCAGTTAAGTTCTGTAGGGGTTACTTTTGATGATGAAGTTAGGGCCCTGCTATTTCTTTGCTCATTGGCAGAAAGTTGGAATGGTTTAGTTATGGACATTAGTACTTTAAAGTTAGATGATGTTTTCGGTGCAATCCTTAGTGAGTAAATGTGACGGAAAAGCTCTGGTGAGACATCAAGTAATGATTTGACAACAAAGTCTAGGGGAAGAAAAATAGAAAGAGGAAAGAGCCCAGGATATCACAGTAAGTCAAGGAAAGGTAGATCCAATTCCAGATCAGGGATAGTGTGCTGGAAATGCAGGAAGAAAGGACACCGGAAGAAAGGTTGCAAGTCTCGGAAGGAAAAGAAGGAGACGCGCAACAAGAAAACAATCATGAAGAGAATGTGATAGGTGGTGTTGCAAGGTGCTTTGATTCTTTCGTTAGAAAATATTATTGATGCTTGGGTGGTAGATTCAGGGACCTCATTCCATGCCACACCTGATAGGAAACATTTTCCTGATTATGTTCAAGGCGATTTTGGACAGGTTCAATTGGGTGATGATAAACCCTATAAAATCATTAGAATAGGTATAGTTTTCATAAAACAGTGAAATCAATGGCTATTGAAGGAGGTAAGGCACGTTACAGATCTGAAGAAAAATATAATTTCAACAGGGAAGTTGGTAGGTGAAGGCTGTGTGACTACTTTTACAGATAAAACTTGGAAGGTCACTAAAGGAGCCCTGGTAATAGCAAAAGGAGAAAAGGTTGGTACATTATATTTATGGAATTGTATTTCTAATTTTGTTAATGCTTTAACCTCTACAGGAGAAGATATGGCATTGTGGCATCATAGGCTTGGGCACATGAGTGAGAAGGAGATGCAGATTATTCACTCAAGAAATTTGTTTCCAGGTATGAAGCATGTTGATTTAAAATTCTGTGAGAATTGTGTTTATGAAAAACATAAGAGAGTTAGACCTCAGAGTTGGGAAAGAAAAGAAGAGCGAAAAATTAGAGCTTGTGCATACATATGTATGGGGACCTGCTCAAGTATCATCTCTCGGTGGCTCTCGTTATTCTGTTACTTTTATTGATGATGTAGCCAAAAATACCTGGATTTATTGTATTCAAAATAAATCTAATGTATTTGATACTTTCAAGAAATGGAAATCTTTGGTTGAAAATGAGACAGGAAAAACGTTGGTGTGTCTCAGATAAGACAATGGAGGTAAATATTTTGGAAAAGAGTTTGATAGGTATTGTTCAGAGAATGGAATTCGCAGAGATAAGACAATTCCAAGAACACCACAATAAAATGGTGTGCAGAAAGGACGAACAGGACAATCATGGAGCGTGCAAGGTGCATGAGATTGCATGCAGGATTTCCTTTACAATTTTGGGTAGATGTTGTAGATATTGTTGTTTATCTAATAAACTGAGGGCCTTCAAGTTCCTTGGATGGTGGTATTCCAAAGGACGCATGGATAGGTAAAAAGGTAAACTACTCTTTTTTAAAGACTTTTGGTTGTGAAGCCTTTCTCCACATTAATAAAGAAAATAGAACAAAGATTGAGGCAAAATCAAAGAAATGTACCTTTATTGGATATGGTGTTAATGATTTTGGTTATTGGTTTTATGATTATGAAAAGCACAAAATCATTAGAAGCATAGATTTCATATTCAATCAAAAGGTTTTGTATAAGGATCAACTATAGGAAAAGAAATAGGAAAAAGAAAACAGAGAATACATAGCGCTTGATGAGATCACAAAAAAAGTGATAGTGCCTGAAAATCATAATGATCAACAACCAGAACAACAACAAGCACCTCAAACACCTGAAAGTGGTGTTAGAAGATCTACTAGGATAAGGAGACCCCCTAAACAATACTCTCCTTCATTATATTATGTATTGTTGACTCATTTTGGTAAACGAAAATTTTATGAAGAAGCAATGCAGGTAGAAACCAGGAAGAAGTGGGAGCAAGCCATGAAATAAGAGATGGACTCCTTAGCACATAACTAGACTTGGGACTTAGTCAAGTTGCCTGCAGGTAAAACAATATTGTAGAATAAATGGGTTTACAGGTTGAAGGAAGAAGATGGAGGTAGAAAAAGGTATAAAGCTAGACTTGTGGTGAAGGGGTTTGCACAGAAAAAGGGCATATATTTTGATGAGACATTTTCTCCTGTTGTTAAAATGACTTCAATCAGAACTATTTTAAGTCTAGCAGTAGCTGAAGTTTTGCATCTTGTGCAATTAGATGTAAAGACAACCTTTCTCCATGGGGATTTGGAGGAAGAGATATGTATGCAACAACCACAAGGATATGAGGTAAAAGGGAAGGAGAAACTAGTGTGTAGGTTGAAGAAGAGCTTTTATGGCTTAAAACAGGTTCCAAGGCAGTGGTATAAAATTTGACAGGTTTGTGTCTAAACAAGGTTATAATAGATGTCACTCTAATCATTGTGTTTATCTCAAAAGGAAAAATTATGGAAGCTATATTATATTGTTATTGTGTGTAGATGACATGCTTGTTTCAGGTTCTAACATGCATGGAAATAAATGTGCTCAAAATAAAATTGGTGAACTCATTTGCAATGAAGGATTTGGGTGTTGCAAAACAAATCCTTGGCATGAGAATAACTAGAGACAAGGAGAATTGAAAATTAACATTGTCTCAGAGTGAGTAACTCATTGCAATGAAGGATTTTGGTGTTGCAAAACAAATCCTTGGTGTGAGAATAACTAGAGACAGGAAGAATCTAAAATTAACATTGTTTCAGAGTGAGTACATAGAAATGGTGTTGAAATATTTAATATGCAAAATGCAAAACCAGTTAGTATATCTTTGGATAGCCATTTCAAACTAAGTAAGGAGGTATGTCCCAAGACTTAGGAAGAAATGGCTTATATGTCTAAAGTTCCATATGCATCAGCAGTTGGAAGCTTAATGTATATAATGGTATGCACAAGGCCTGATATTGCACATGCAGTCGGAGTTGTAAGCAAGTACATGAACAATCCAGGAAAAGAACATTGGATGGTGGTGAAGTGGATTCTCAGGTATTTGAGAGGTACCGCAAATCAAGCATTATGCTTTGGTGGTTCAAACATTGCTCTACAGGGATATGTTGATGCAGATATGGTGGGTGATAGAGATAATGGGAGGAGCACAACGGGGTATGTGTTTATTGTAGGTGGAACAACTGTCAATTGGGTTTCAAAAGTGCAAAGTGCCATTGCACTCTCAACAATAGAAGAAAAGTATGTTGCTGCTAGAGAGGATAGTAAAGAAATGATTTGGTTACAAAGGTTTCTGGATGAATTGGGTAAGAAGCAAGAGTTGGGCAGGCTATATAGTGACAACCAGAGTGCCATACATCTTGCAAAGAACTCTACATTTCATTCCAAGACTAAACATATACAGTTCAAGTACCATTTCATACGGTCAGTGTTGGAAGATGGACAGTTGAAGCTAGAAAAGATACACACTAGCCAAAATCCTATAGATATGTTAACAAAAGTTGTAACCAGGGAGAAATTAAGATTCTGCTTAGTTTCAATTGGTCTTCAAGTATGATGAAGAACATGAGAAACAACTAGATCCAAAATGGAGTCATTGTCTAGCAAATTAAGCAGCGGTGGAGTTGCTATAATCAGTCTCCAAGTGGGAGATTGTTGGATGTGAAGCCTAATTATATTCTTTATTCAGAGGTATCACTGCATTGGACCCTAGTTCGTAATGTGGCAGCAATTCTACCCGTAATATTTGTGCTAAAAGGGGGTCTAGGGGGGGCGGCTGCGATCTTTGGGAGCCCCTCCTTGGCGGGGGATCAGGGGCAGCACTGCCGAAGCTAAAAATATATGTAAAATTGCCTTGTAAAATGTTGTAATTTCTTAGTCCATCTGGGCCGTTCATTAGGCATAGATCTAGCGGTAGAAGTTATGTTTAATTTAGGGTTTTTTTCCCTAAACGGAAACCCCTCACTATATACGAGGGAATTGTATTGCATCTATGTAGATCTGTATTCTGAGTGAGAAAGAGAGAGGATATTATGTGAGAGCAAAGAGGGTATTACAGTAGATATGTTGTAAGTTGTATCTCTTCAGTTTGCTAGATAATATAAAAGGATGTAGTAGCTATTTCTCCATGGACGTAGCCCAAATTGGGTGAAACATGTATATCTGTGTCTCTCTTGTTTATGTGTTTTCTGTGTTTATATTTTTGTAGTATTTGTTTATGTGTTCCATTTCTCTGTAATATATAATTTTCTAACAAAAGGAGTAGTAGGTTCCTCCTCTGAAATTTGAGGTGTCTCATGATTTACAAGAGTCGGGGAAGTAAAAACATCGGGGTGTTCAAATTCACCGTGCAAAGAGATATGAACCAAACACTTAAACTTTTGTTTAAAGAAATCCCCATTTTTGTCTTCTCTCGAAAGTTCATAAAAAAGGTGAAGGAACCGATCAGAAAAATCCTCAATTGATTCATTAGGCTTCATTCTTAGTTGATTAATTCTTTTAAGAAGAAATAGGTAATGTATGATACCATCTCTTAACACAACCTTCAAATGTGAGGGTGAGAAATCTAATCATGACATCCTTGCAATGTATTCCATTAGAAAGGAAAAAATGGACAACTTGAAATAGATGTTCACGAAGACTTAATTCACCCTTGCCATTAAACTTAAATTGGGACATGTTATGAAAAACTTCTGTAGGGATGGTAAGATTAAGCTCTATTGAAAAACATCTTGGGTTTATGGTTTGGGGAAAAACCATTTTGGATAGGAGATTCAAAGCAGACTCAATGGGCACAACCTATCATTTGGCCTTCCTTCTAGCGCCATTTTGTTGATGGTGCTGGAAATTCATCAACCAAAGGGGTCTCTGCGATGTGAAATCCCAATTAGACCTCATACCATTTGGAATAGGATCCCCATCTGAGGTATCAACCCAACTTCCATATATTCTTATAAATTTTCCTTGGCTACAAAGTTCAGCACAAGAGAGTAATGCACATGTAATATTAGATCAATAAGTGATTATGCATTGTGAAATGTTCGATTGCAGATAATATCAAGGTCCTTCTATCGAAAGGGATGAGAAAAGTGGGCCATTTAAAGACAAGTAATAGTACTAATCTATGAATGGCACATGAGCATATTCATATGAATGAATCGTTGATCAACCAGCGAAATAGTCCACAATGAAGCAACGATTGTTAAAGAAAATACAAGACACCCTCAATAAGATAAGTACCAAAGCCACCAAAATAGTTCAATTTCCTTAGTATAGATGAAAACAACATACATCACAAACATTTAAAGAATAGACTTACAATATTCATGACATATTCATGAAATCGTGTTGGCTCAACGAGCTTCTAAATTAAGTAAAAGTTCCATGATACATCAAGATAGTGAACACCACTAGCCCAACAATGGAGCATTAGAGTAGTCACTTGCTCCTCCAAAACAACTATCTTTCTCTCTAATGCCTGGTCGGATGAGTTAATGTGAAAACTACTTTACATGAGCAATGAGGGTGTATATATAACAAATGGGGTGACCATTCACCTCCCTTGTGACTCTTGGACTACCCTCAAGACTGTTTGAATTATCAGTGACCTTTCAACTTCCTACATGACTTTCCATATTACATGGATGACTCTTGGAATTCCACTTTACATTAGATTTCTATGATATTGAATTTATATAATCCATAAATGATATGACACATAATGACTCATGACATGACACTAATGACATGGATTGCATAATGATGTGGTAGTGCCAAGCTGTCCTTCTTGCTACTTTGTATTTAATAAAAGATGTATCCAATACTTCGTCTTCATGAAATATATGTTTTGTTCTTCATATCTTCCTCCAAAGTGTTGTGAATAAAATGGAGTCTTCATGTGGTCCTGATATTTAGTATTCTGTTGTAATCTAGTGTTCCTTCATCTTCTTTCCTGATGATAATCTTATCTCCTCATCTCCATAGGTGTCTTCTATCATGGTATCCTTCTCCATCTCCTTCATCATCATCCTATCATGACATAATATAATACTTATGACTAAAATCCACCCTTGACAAGACGAAATTAGTCTGATAAACCCCTAGCCTAAGATGCTTCATGAAATAACTTGTTAGGGCTGGACTTGGTGACTGGTTGAGTGACTGAACCAGGGATTGCACAGTTCCAGAGGCCAAGGTTCAAGACTGAGGCCAGATACTATGAAATGCGTAGTTCAATATGGCGAGGGTTAAAGGATTATGAAGTTGAGGGACTTAAGGACTCAAGGTGGAGGCTTGAGACTTGAGACTACACAATGAACAGTTCTTGAGGCCTAGGTAGAGGTAATATGTAATTGAGGGACTCAAGGACTTAGGCTAGAGGCTTTAGCCTTAAGACTGCATAGTGCGCAATTGTGAATGCTTGGGCTGAGTGACTGTGCAGTTGAGGAACTCAAGAGGTCAAGCTTGAGGCTTGAAGTTTCCCAATGCGCAACTCAGATAGAAGAATAGGCTAGGATATTACGCAGTTGAGGGGTTCAAGGCCTCAAGCTTGAGGCTTGGAGATTGAAGTTTCCCAATGCACAGTTGTGGAGGGAGAGAGCCTAATTGATTGCATAGTTCAAGAGATCAAGGTTGAGGTTTGATGATTGAGACTGCACAATGTCTAGAGAAGGTTGGTTGGAGGCAAGGATTCTGTATGTTTAGAGCTCAAGGACTAGTACTGAGCACTGAGACTACATAGTGCGCAATTCCAAGAGGAAAGGTTAGGGCTTAAGGGTTGAGACTATGTAATGCACAATTCAGGAAAGCTGAGTGAAGTCAAGTTTCCCAGGAAAGAAATTTTCTGGATAAGGCTAAGTGTGGGACCAGTGAGGCTCAAGTGAGCATAGACAAAAATAGATCATGATCACACACTCAGAATAATCGATGACACAACATTGATCACTAAAAAAAAAGAACACATGATTCCCTCGATGCGACAAAAATATGACATGCCTCTCCAAGTGCAGCACAAAATATACACCTTGCGATGAAAGTGACGACGCTTGTGCGACAATGCATGAAACTTTGGGAATGAGTGTAAAAACTGTCCACATGACTACTAGGACTCATCAACACCAAATTTACCCCTTGAAACAAGACAAAAATCCACTTTACATGATAAGCAGCACTCCCATTCCAAAAGACGACATTTTCTATATGAAGAGAAAAGTGAAAATGACACTTGCAATATGTGAATGACGGTGAAAACAAGACATTGAAAATCCAAGATAACATGAAAACAATAGTAATTATAAAGAAAGCAAGTGAATGCAACAATAAAAAAAATGAAAGCGACACTCGTGAAAGTGAAGGCCTGCAAAAGAGACAGTTTGGAAAATTCATCGAAACAAAAGTACAATCACAGCCAAAAGTGAAAAACTATTAATGAAAGAGCACACTGATTGTTGACATGGGTTGATCATTTCACAGACACTGTCTTGATGGACTATGATACCATTGTACAAGCTTAAGTAAAATAATGTGCTCATGAACTTGTTATAGGCTGAGTATGTGCAAGCAAGTGCCTTCGACACTTATAATCCAATAGGGATACCAAGGCATCAATTGACCAAGAAGTGACTAAGGAATGACCGATCACAAGATCCTTAGTAAGCTCCAAAATTCAAGTGTAGGAAATTTTTTTGGAGGGCGTCTTTCGCAGCGACAACAACATTGTATTTCACATCTTAACTAGAGGTGATCCTATGACAAACTATCCAGATCATATGAAATATCTATCTTTTCTTCAAGTGTCAAACTTTCCATATTCTCATTGGTTTCTAACCAGTGGTTGGGAATGGGAAAGATATCTAGCTCAAGTAGAAAAGGATGATTTGAAAGAGAATATTACAAATGATAGGTTTTTGGCATTTTCTTTGGATGAGGTTACGACTATATATAATAATTCATGGATATGCATGAATATTTATATGGTTAATGACCATATTAAGCATTCCTATCTACTGGGATTAAATAGATGAGAGAGACTTCTACAACTGGAAATATTTATGAACTTGTTCTTAATAGTTTGAAGGAAAGTGGTATGGATCATTTAATGATTTTAGAAAAGTTGGCATGTGTTGGAGTAGATGGAGCATCAATAATACAATGAAAAAGGAGTGGCCTTTGTGTCAGACTAGAACTATCCGCCTCACCATATATGCTTAATATTCATTGTATGGCTCATTGGATGAATCTTGCATTTAAAATAGTAAGCATGTTTCCATTAGTTTCAAAAGTTGAAGATCTTGTATGTGAGACTCATGTATACTTTTCTTGTAACCCCAAATAATTTTTAGGGTTTCAACATTTTGCAGATGGTGTTACGGATGGAAAAAAATATATTGAAAGATGTTGATACAATATGGATCTCATTGAATGAACCAGCTCAAAGGTAATTTAGTGAGTTCAAATATTTGGTAGGGTTGATGTATGAAAATCACTACAATGTTGACAAAGCTCAAGATCTTCTTTTTCAACTAACTGATATAGATACATTATTGACATTGGTTGGAGTTCTTCCTATGCTACATGAATTTAATGTCCTCGTGAAAATGTGTCAGAATCACACATTCTATATTGTAGAATACAAAAATGCGAGAAAGTCAACATGTCTTACATTGGATAATTTGTATATGATGCTAAACTCTTTTATTGGTCCAAAGTTTACAAGTTGGACTAATATCATCAATATAGAAAATATCATTTGATTTTTTATTTTTATTTTTTATGTTTGATGAAAAAGGGATGCTATGCATCGTAGTGCATGGGTATATGGTTCCCTGGCATTATATTAGTAAGACATGATGAATCAAAAAATATTGCCCCGTGTCAAGAGACCAATTTGTCAATATTGTGATTTTAGTGAAACAAAATTTGATAGAAATTGCAAGATCAATATCATCAGAAATAAGAGAATGATTTCCTCGAGATGAATTTTTGGAGGCCATGTGTGTGGTATACCCTCAACATTGGAACAATTTTCAATGTCTAAGAACTTTAAAATTAGATTTTAAAATGGGATTAAAATGTTTAGTGGACCACTTTTGCAAGAAAGTCTCGACACATGGAGAACATATTGAAGGTATTTTAGATTCATCAAAATTGTATCAACAAGGTGGACACTTTGTTGAAACAATGTGGAAGCAATATCCTTTTTTGGAGAATCATAATGAAAATGGTGCTATAACAAGATTATTTACTACTTTAAGTGCTAGCCAATACCTGGAAGAAAACATATAAGAGTATTTCAAATTAGCATATTTGTGTCAAACCATGATTTTGGGATCTTTTGAGAATGAGAGAATGTTTAGTGCACTATCATTATTAAAGTCAAAATTGAGGAACATTCTTGATAAACATGTGGATACATGTTTAAGATTATATGTAACAAAGTATGACATTAACAATTTTCCATATGAAAGAGCACTAGCTCTTTGGCTATCAAATTGTGATAGAAGGGGAGAAAAAAATACAACAAATTTCTCTAATGAACTTGATACAAAACATAATGTTTTGGAGGCTCGTAACGACATTTCATTTGGAGAAAATCATGTTCACAATGTAGAAAATTAGGACCAAGATGAGATCGTAATCTAATTTGATATATGTGAGGGGACCATTATTTTGGTATACATGTTCCATTAATCATGTAAGATTACTATATGCCAATTTCAAGTAAAAATAGGTTCTATATTTTGTATTTTTCATTGTAACATTGCAACTACATTTCTTTTATGCTTGTTATTTTAAGATTGACGTTTCATATTTAATCATTACATTGCTTGTTTCTTATCTGTGATAGGAAATGAAGTTGGACTTGATGAACCTAGGACCTATTTATTTTCACATAGATAGTGTCAGACTAGTATTAAATGATAAATAACTAATTTAACAATATTAACGCAAAGAAGTAATAGGCTCATTCAAGTACATGAAACTACCTTGATGTCTAGCTTCAATATCTTGGAAAATTTTAATGGTTTATATGTTGCTTGTGTTTGGGGAATTTTGTTGAGTTTTGAGTTTTGGATTTGTTTTGGTCAAATATTATGTTAGTGCCTTGAATGCTTTTAGTTCTTATTTCATGCTTAGATTTATAGATATTCTTCTAGTTTTATAATTATTATTGTTTTCTTTATATATTTGGTGTTTTGAAGAAAGTTGTTTTTACTTCCTTTCACTTTGTGGCATGACTTTAACATCTTCACTTTTAGAATATAGTATACTACTATGCTTATTTTGTATTTTCTTGGAAAATAATTATTGATATTTGAAAATGGAAATGAGCCATGGGTATCTAAGTGAAGAGAAAAATGGTTTATATACTGATTTCCTGCGCATTTATTGTAGGAGACCTATTGGCATGAGACCGAAATTAATTTGTATAGAGTCTTGTCTCCACTCTCCCAAATATAAAACTAGACCAACCCTAGAGCTTGAAGTATTGCCAAAGTGGAAATAAATTCCACATTATCATAAGTGTTTTTAGGTGCATTTGATTGACAGAAGGTTTTGAATTTAATAATCATGTTTTTCATGACATGTCACATACTCAATGATAAATAAAAAATTAATTAAACTAAGTGTGAAACTTGAAAGTGGAACAACAACAATTAAACATAAATATTATATACGTATTTAGTAAACTAAGTGGAATTGAATAATTAAAATAAGTACACAAATGAACAACAATACACAAATGACTTACATAGAACAAGAAACATGACATAATTAATAGACAGTTGGAATCATCTTTGAAATTTCATTATTTCTCCAAGAAAATCTTGTACAGTGCACAACAAAATTTTTGTCTCTAGGATAAAGTCGAAACCCCAAAGTTGGTTCCTTGGTCTTATTTGTTGGGTGTGGAGCCTGATTATCTTCTATATTCAAAAGTACCGCCACATTGGACCCCAGTTCAAAATGGGGGCGACAACGCCGCCCGTAAAATATTCGCTGCAGGGGGGGTCCAGGGGAGGGGGCGGCTGCGACCTTTGGGAACCCCCCCTGGTGGGGGTTTTCGGGGGCAGCACCCCCGAAGCTAAAAACAGCTGTAAAATTGCCTTGTAAAAGTATAGTAATTTCTAGTCAATCTGGGCCGTTCATTAGGCGGATGATCTGACGGTAGAACTTATGTTTAGTTTAGGGTTTTTTGCCTAGAAGGCAAACCCCTCTCTTTGTATGAGGGTATTGTATTTGAGGCTGTGAGATAGATGTGTATTCTGTGTGTGTGAGCGAGAAACAGAGAGGTGAGACTGTGAGAGAAGACAGAGGATATTACAACGGATTTGCTGTAGGTTGTGTCTCTTCATTTTGCTGGATAATAGAAAGGAAGGACTGGCTGTTCGAGGTGGACATAGCCCAAACTGGGTGAACCACGTATATCTGTGTCTCTCTTGTTTGTGCGTTTTCTGTGTTTATATTTCTGCAATATTTTATGTGTTCCATTGCTCCGTAATATATAATTTTCTAACAACTGGTATCAGAGCCGAAGGTCTATTTGGCTGATAAACTCGCAGGAAAGAAGGGTTCCTAGTTCGAGTGGGAGCAATGGCGGAAGATGGTACGTTTAGGGTCGAGAAATTTAACGGCCAAAACTTCTCGCTGTGGATGCAGATGGAAGATTATCTGTATCAGGAATATCTATACCTACCATTGAGTGGAAAATCAAAGAAGCCGACGGATATGGAAGATGAAAAATGGAATCTTCTCGATAGAAAGGCACTCGGAACAATACGGCTGTGCCTTGTAGCGTCGGTCGCCTTCAACATTTCGAAGGAAACAATGACAGAGGGTTTGATTAAGGCGTTGGAGAAACTATATGAAAAACCCTCGGCCTCAAACAAGGTATTTCGTATGAAACGGTTATTTAATATGAAGATGTCGGAAGGTGGATCTGTTGCAGATCATTTAAATGATTTTAATACTGTTACAAGTCAGTTATGTTTTGTAGGGGTAAACTTTGATGATGAAGTTAGAGCTCTGTTATTCTTGTGCTTATTACCAGAAAGTTGGAATGGTTTGGTAATGTCCATTAGTAACTATGTTTCTGGATCTAGTACTTTAAAGTTTGATGATGTTGTCGGTGCTATCCTTAGCGAGGAAATGCGACGGAAAAGCTTCGGTGAAACATCGAGAAATGCTTTGAGTGCAGAGTCTAGAGGAAGAAAAATGGAAAGAGGAAAGAGCTCGGGATATCGCAGTAAATCAAGGAAAGGCAGATCGAAGTCCAGATCGGGGATAGTGTGCTGGAAATGCGGAAAGAAAGGACACCTAAAGAAAGACTGTAGATCTCGGAAGGGAAAAGAAGGAGATTCACAGCAAGAAAACAATCATGAAGCAAATGTGACAGGTGAGGTGTTACAAGATGCTTTGATTCTTTCTTTCGAAAATATTACTGATTCCTGGGTGGTAGATTCAGGGGCCTCATTCCATGCCACACCTGATTAGAAATACTTTCATGACTATGTTCAAGGAGATTTTGGACAATTTCGTTTGGGTGATGATAAACCCTGTTAAATTGTTGGAATGGGTAAGGTTTTTGTAAAACAGCAGAATGGAAACCAATGGCTACTAAAGGAGGTAAGGCATGTTCCAGATCTAAAGGAAAATCTGATTTCAAGGACAGTTAGGCGGTGAAGGTTGTGTGACAACTTTCACAGATAAAGCTTGGAAGGTCACCAAAGAAGCCCTGGTAATAGCAAAAGGCGAAAAGGTTGGTACATTGTATTTATGCAATGGCATTTCTAACTCTGTTAATGCTTTAACTTCCAAAGGAGCAGATGCAGCATTATGGCATCATAGGCTTGGACACATGAGTGAAAAATGGATGAAGATTCTTCACTCAAGGAATTTGTTGCCGGGTTTGAAGAATGTTGATTTGGACTTCTGTGAGAATTGCATTTATGGAAAACAAAAGAGAGTCAGATTTCTCAGAGTTGGGAAAGAAAAGAGGAATGAAAAATTGGAGCTTGTGCATACAGATGTATGGG
>APFE031367551.1:0-10580 GCA_000404065.3 Pinus taeda
TTAAAATATTCTGTAATTTTATAATAACTCTAATACACCAAAAACATATTGATAACTCCAGAGTGCAACGACGGATAAGAAAAACTAAAACTATATATTGAATATAAAAAATTGGATGTGAAAAGTACAACTACATAAAGAATTACACATGAAAAGACACTTTGGCCATATAGTCTCGAGAATATTTTAATACAAAATCAATGAAAAAAACCATACAAATACAGTGCTGATTTGTGCTGTATAGATTAATACCATACTGATGTGAAATGGAGCCTGTCAACTGTATCTAGTCATATATCAAGAAATCATCCATATCTTCATCATTCAGAACTTATATGGTTTCTCCAACAAATCAAAACTATTTTCTTCAGAGAACTTTGAAACCGCTATACCATTAATATATATAGCATCGAGATCTCAACCATCTTCGGATCTCATTCAAGTGTGAATAAGTCTGCCAATCAGAAATATTCCTGAGGCAACAAGCTAGAAACCCTAAGAAAATCACAAATAAACGCTGCATCTTCTGTGGTCGAAGAAATTACCACCTTTATTCCTATCAACATTCAATTGACCACACTTGACCCTCATGTTGTAATGCCCGGACTTCCAGCTCCCGACCTTGAACCGAATTCGAGCATACAATTTCAGCTTCAATTCGAAGGTGCCGGCCGAATTCTCTAACCTGAGATCCCTGGCAACGTCCTCATTCAACATCACAGAGTGCGCTGTTAAAGTGGGCTGCAGAACCCTAACTTCCTTGTGGCCCTGATAGAAGGGACCAATATCCGAACCTGCAATTCTTTGATCGCCATAGTAAATGTAGCCCTCCATTTTATAGTAATATATGGCGATTCGGCCATTTGGGTTCCTTGTCGTGAGGTTCAGCTCCATCCTCGTATTCATAATTCTGCCCGTAAGATTCAGCTCTGGGTAGGAGGCATATTCTAGATAGTACCTTGGCTCGTGGGGGCGCAGCACCAGCCATGTTATAAATACAAGAAGCCCACCCACGATCAGCAGGCCCAGGATCGTGAAACACAAGCACGTTATCATGCGCTTTCGACGAGCGGCTCTTCTGTTCAATTGGTTGACGAGATCTTCATATAAAGGTTGCCGGTAGTCCATTTGTGGCAGTAGTTGAAATCTAACACTTTACCTGCAAAATCAGAAACAGGGAAGAGTATGCAATATGCAGAGACAATATGAGACTATATTGAGAAATGGATTGGAATCAATTATTTTTATACAACTATGGTTTCTACCTTTGCTTTGTAGATGGTAAGAGAATGTATTCCAAGAGTGCGAGAGGGCAAACGTTTAAGTTCTTTCCAATAATTGAAGAATCAGCCAGTCAATTTCAGAATTTTTTGTTCGCAACAAACTTGTAAAATGGTTTTTGTTTCTCAGATAGGATTTGTTCCATGAAAGGATAACTCCGGTTTTGCTTCCGTTATCGCATTTTCCAGCATGGAAGAGATTTGTTACTTAGGTTTCAGGTTTCTGGCCAAATTTACAAAGTGGTTAATGAATATCCTTTGGAATTATTTCTTTCGAATTATTTAGCAAAGAAGTTATTCTTTTGCTTTCACTGTATTTTTCTCGGGCACGACTTTATCAAAGAAAAAAAACACAAACCATAGCTGTGCAAACGATGTTCTACTGCCAGCATAAAAAAATGAAAATAAATGCAGCATATAGGAGGCAAATACGTTCAATGATGAACTTAGATTAGAGGTGAGGATAAGTAATGCTCATTGCATTTGATTATTCACTTGTTAACGATTGAATGTGAAATTAATTATTCAAAAGGCCTTCCAGTTATGAAGTTATGGGCCTCAAATTAAAGTTCATTAATCTAGAAGCTAGATTAAAATTACATATTTCATATCAAAAAAACATAATAAAAAAGAGAAAAGAAAAGAAGAGGAGCTTAAATGTCTCGTTTAAGAGCTCAACATCTCAAAATAACTATATAGGCATAATTGGTTATAATTGTAAATTATTTTAGTAATTAAATTTTAAGAGTTTAATTTGTGATTGAAGTATATTTTAGTTTGGGCGGTCTCAAAATAATATAAAGCCATGATGGATTATAATTGTAAATTATTTTATTTTAATTTTAGTTTAAGGGGAGTTTAATTTGTGATTCAAGTATACTTTAGTTTGGGGCAGTTTAATTGGTGATTGAAGTAATGCCACTCCTCATATAAACATCCAAGATTAAAGGTTCATATTCCTTGGTTGTGACAGGGGTCTTTGAGAGGAGGATAGGTCATAGAACCCCATGCCCTATAACCTCATAAATTTACTAATAATTACTTGTCAAGGGAGATGTTGGATTAGTCTAGGTTATATAACCAACCTTAATTTTACTTTTGTGCATTAGATTTGTCTAAATTATCTCATTAACTAAATATTACCTTAATTTTACTTATGTACATTAGATTTCCCTAAATTATCTTAGTGACTAAATATTATCTTAATTTTATCTTATGTACAAGATTTTAAAACAATAGGTCAAACAACAATTAAGGATTAAGATACAGATTGTGTTAAATTTCCATAAGGAAATCTATATTCACATTAATCAAATAATGTTACAAATAAATATGTGAAGTGTTGTCTCAAGATAGGGAAACTATCTTGGACACACAATCACTTTATTGAGAGAATATCTCAACCACACACCAATCTATGAAACAATTCCTAACTAATAGGAACAACACTCCTTTACATAGCAATACACAACTCAAACATGTAGGAATTACATCTTCCAACGCACCCCCTTAATGACTACTTGTCTCGATATGAATCTGCAAAGTTTAGTTGTGGTCAAACATAACAAGAGAATATGTAGATCTCCATATAAAGGAACAACCATCCACAAGAATGAATGGGTGCCCAACCTTTGCAACCGCTAGTTTAGTAGGATGTTCTTCATATACATGGTTATGTCGGCCATTATAACTACACACATGTACCCGTACGTGTAAATCGCCCTACGACATCATTATCATGTGTAAGGACCTGCAGTTCCGCTCGAGGTGCGACCGCGTTCAACAATGGACGAGCGGTTGGGAGAAGCGACAGACGAGCTTAGAATTAGCATGCAAAGGAGTCATGCGCACAAATGAAGGAGAGCGACATGTTTATAGGCGTGGTAGCATGGATGGGTTACACCCACGGCCGACCTATACTTAGAACAAAAGGCGACATGTGTTTAAGGGCATTTGCGATGGAGTATAGGGCATGGGCACGTCATCTTGGTAGCCAAGACCTCGCCCAACGTATGATATAAGTTAGCACAGCGTGGAGGTCATTTGGGACATCGCTCAAGCATTCAAGCGAGTGTCTTCAAGCAAGAAGTGCACAGATAAGACCGCAACAAGGAAATAGGCGCAGGTCGTATGTGCCCAAGTCTTGGGTGAGTCGTTTAAGTGTGCACGGTCCTGAACGAAGGCGTAGGGAAAGGAGCGCCTGACGGTTGAACGAAGGCGTGGGTGCCTGGTTGTGCAAGGTGTGCACGGGGTGAAGGCGTGGGTTCCTGGTTGTGCAAAAATGCACGGGTGAAGGCGTGGACGACCTGGTTGTGCGGTTGTGCGGTTGGGTTGTTGTGCACGGGTTCTTGGGCAACTCGGGTGAGCGCCCGCCTGTCGTGCAGAGGCAAACCCGGAAGTGTGAACGGTGGAACGAAGGAAAGCCGGTAGTGTGAAGGGGGTGTCTTGGTGACTTGGTGGAGTCACCTGCTCGTTGTGCATGAAGACAAGGTTCGGTTGTGAAGTGCGGAAGGCAGCTCGTGTGAGGGCGCGCCCGCTTGCCTGGGGCGAGGAAATCTTGGTTATCACACAGTGGTGTGACAATATTGTAAAATTGGTTAAGTATGAAACTTGGGATTCCCAAGTATACTTGTAAAGCATTATAAACTTTGTAAAATATTGTATAAAATATTATCGAGCAGACTCATTGTTCAAGGAGTTGCCCCTCCCTTTATACAGTGCGATTGTGTTCTTCATGTATAATTGTTGTTGATAATGAATGTGTATGGGTGTTCATTGGTATAAAGGAACATTAATAATTACTTGGTTGAGAAACACAAACTAAGTAGGATAACTCGTTAGGCGTAGTCCACGAACATAAGTATTGGTGAAAAGAAAGTGTTCAGTGGTGCCGCACCTCAGGTAGCACGGTTGAAAGACTACCGCCAGCTTGGGGGCATGATAGTTGGTATCAGAGCTAGTCTAAAGACTTGGAAAAGTCTTGCAGGAAGCAGGGTGAAGCAGGTGTATATACACTTGGAAGTTGGTGACAAGCACTTGCAGGTGAAGGAAGTTGATTTCACATACAAGTGGAACAAGGGCTGGTTCAGGTTGCAGGGAACTTGGAGAAGGCTGAAAGGCAAAGATGGTGGATGAACCTACGACAGGTGAATCTAGCCATAATGCAGGTGAAGTCTTCCAGTACAAAGTGTTGGAATAAATGGGTCGATGGAATTCTAACTAGGTTTCAATGAAGGGCGAGAACATGAAGATTCAAGAGAGCTGTTCGGAACTAAGGAGGGAACTTGAAGAACTCAAAATCCAATGCGGAAGTACGACAGATTTAGAACTCAAGGAATTTGATGAGGAGATCTGACGAAGTGGTCTTGGTCTTCAAGAGCTCTTGGATGGAAGAGCCCGGTTAAGGAAGAAAAGTGCCATGGTGGAAGCCGAAATCAAGAAAATTGAGGAGGAGATAAAGAAGAAGCTTCTTGGTAAGAAGATCATTGTAATTGAGCAGGAAGAAATTGACTACATTGACACGGTGGGAAATCACTACCGAGATAATCCAGAGGATGTTAAGAAGCTTAGTTCTATAAAGGTAGTCAATGGGCACTTGGTTGGTGCACTTGAGCAGAATGCGATGGAGGACAAGCTTGAAGGAGCTCAATCTAAGCCAAGATCAAGTTGCTTAGAGGAGCCAGGCAAGGAAGTGAAGTACCTTAGGAGGAATATCAAGTTGGAGCACAAGCAAATTGACACTTCTCAAGCCGAAATCTTGAAGAAGGTTGCTGATGTAAGACACAAGATAAGGCTGACAGAAGGAGGTGATTCCTTGAAGCTGAGTTTTGTGCAGGTGACCGTGAAGGGCAAGAGATTTGCAGCTTTGGTGGATATGAGAGCTACTCATAGCTTCTTAAGCAGGAAAGCAACAAAGTCTTTTGGGAAGAAAGCAAAGATGGAGAGGGAGTGGAGTGCTTTCAAAGCAGTCAACTCTACCATGAAAGTTGTTATTGGTGTGATGGAAAACACTCAAGTGAGAGTGGGATCGTGGTTTGGTAAGTTGGACTTGAGGATCGTGGACATGGATGATCATTTTATGGTGCTGGGGCAAGATTTCATGAAGCTTGCACAAGCCATACTAATGGTGGACCGGGACATTCTCTTGATCACAACTGAGGGAAGAACCATGATGGTTCCGATGAATAGGAGTTGCTTGGGGTATAGACCGAGGATGAGTTCTATGACTTTGTATCCCAAAGATCCGAATGTGAAGCAAGAGGATGTGGAGCAAAGAGGACTTGGGAGTATGACTCAAACAACGAAGGAAGGGAAGCTGATTGACTTCGTTGCAAGAGCGAGGAAGAATGAAGCAAGTGATGGGGAAATCTCACCAACCTTGAAGCACTTGACAGAGACATCTTCTACTGGTCATCTTCACAATGGAGTTGCGAATGAAGGGAGTCTGAGTACTACTTCAGAGGTAGTGGTTGATGAGGATTATGAAGGTAGAGAGTTGGCTGGTATAGTGGATTTTTGCAGGTATGCTATGGGCATATATGACTTTCACTTGACAAAAGCTAAGCTTGGGGAGCTTGGGTGTACATGTGAAGAGATTGAGGTTGTGCACAGATACTTGAGGACACAACATCAATCTGATACATGGGTGGATGAGAGTGAGGGAGGAAACTTCCTCACCCTCCTTTCTCTATAGACAACCTTGGAGATGGGTTGGTGTAGGGACCTTGTTTGGGAGGGGCTACACCAACTTTGTAAGGGGCCTTGGGAGAAGGCTTCTTTATGACAGATTGCAGACTTGGATGCAGATGGCCAGATGTTGGGATGAAGTCTACATGGGTTGGACATCATGGACAACTAGAGTCATGGACATCAGGTTGGAGATATGGAGCATGACAGTTATGCAGGGACATTATGCAGGAGCATGTGTAGAGGTGTCATTCATGGACATTCTATGGGGAATGCCGAAGCAAGGATGTAGTGCAGATGTTGTTATGACATGGAGATGTATGAGCCAGAGTGGAGAGGTTGTACACTCTTGTGCAACAAGGCCATGGGCTGAACATGTTGCAGATGGGATGGAGGTTCCATGGACCTGAGCATGGGAATTGGATAGATTCTTGATGAGTCTGAGATGTAGCAGAAGTTAGGGAAAGACTGATGGTGACATAAGGATGTGCATTCTTGTGGTTTGGGCATATGGTTGGATTAGCTACCTAACTAGTTTGAGTCATGAGGGGTACCAATGTGTAGAGGTGTGTCGGCATGAGTTGGATCCACATGAGTTGACATTTGTGCAGACATATGTCTGTATTAGGTGGCGTATCTTGACAAGCAGCCTACTGAGGGAAGAAACATGATGGAGATGGTAGTTCTACATATGTTGTAGAGATGTTTGCAGTATGTGGAGGAGTTGATACCATGGATAAGATTGTTCGAATATGGAAATGTTGATCTTGGTGGATGGCTACCAGGATGGTATGTTGTCGAGGATGACAATGACTATAGGTGGAGGAGGATGTAAGGACCTGCAGTTCCGCCCGAGGTGCGACCGCGTTGATGATGGACGAGCGGTTGGGAAAAGCGACGGACGAGCTCAGACTTAGCATATGAAGGAGTCATGCACACAAATGAAGGAGAGCGACATGTTTATAGGTGTGGTAGCATGGATGGGTTACACCCACGGCCAACCTATACTTAGAACAAAAGCCGACATGTGTTTAAGGGCGTTTGCGATGGAGTATAGGGCATGGGCATGTCGGATGGGTAGCCAAGACCTCGCCCAACGCACGATATAAGTTAGCAAAGCATGGAGGTCATTTGGGACATCGCTCAAGCATTCAAGCGAGTGTCTTCAAGTAAGAAGTGTGCAGATAAGACCGTAGCAAGGAAATAGGCATAGGTCGTATGTGCCCAAGTCTTGGGCAAGTCGTTTAAGTGTGCACGGTCTTGAACGAAGGCGTAGGACCAGGAGTGCCCGACGATTGAACGAAGGCGTGGGTGCCCGGTTGTGCAAGGCGTGCACGGGTGAAGGCGTGGGTGCCCAGTTGTGTGAAAACGCATGGGTGAAGGCGTGGACGACCCGGTTGTGCAGTTGTGCAGTTGGGTGGTTGTGCATGGGTTCTTAGGCAGCTTGGGTGAGCGCCCGCCCATCGTGTAGAGGCAAACGCAGAAGTGTGCACGGTGGAACGAAGGAAAGCCTGTTGTGTGAAGGGGGTGTCTTGGTGACTTGGTGGAGTCACCCACTTGTCGTGCACGAAGACAAGGTTCGGTTGTGAAGTGTGGAAGACAGCTCGTGTGAGGGCGCACCTGGTCGCCTTGGGCAAGGAAATCTTGGTTGTCACATGGTGTGTGACAAGATTGTAAAATTGGCTAAGTATGAAACTTGGGGTTTCTAACTATACTTGTAAAGCATTGTAAACTTTGTAAAAGACTGTATAAAATATCATTGGGCAGACTCATTGTTCAGGGAATTGCCCCTCCCTTTATACTGTGCAATTGTGTTCTTCATGTCTAATTGTTGTTGATAATGAATGTGTATGGGTGTTCATTGGTATAGAGGAACATTAATAATTATTTGGTTGAGAAACACAAACTATGTAGGATAAGTGGTTATTCGTAGTCCACAAGCATAAGTATTGGTGAAAAGAAATTGTTCAGTGGTGCCACACCTCACCTAGTGCGGTTGAAAGACTATCGCCGGCTTAGGGGCGTGACATCATGGGTTTTATCAAATTACCCATAACCACGCTGTGGGTTTTATTAGATTACCCTCATCCATGCCAACAAGAGCTCTTGGCCACCAAGACCCAACTAAACCACCAAGTCTCAAAACAACCATCAAGGCTCAACTCAACTATCAAGGGCCTCAAATGTGCCACTAAGGCACTCCAGCCACTATGGGCCACAAATCTGCCACTAAGGCACTCGATCCACTAAGACTCACAAGAGAGTTGGCTCAACGAGGCCAAGGGTTTTGTCAGCTGACCCTAAACCATGCCTATAGGAATCCCTGTCCACTTCACTCTTACACATAGTTTCTGGCTTACCACAAACCACCACTCCAAGATGGTTTCTCGCTCACCACAAACCTTCAATTGCAATGTGGCTTTAATACTACTACAAACTTTATGGGGATACACATGTCTCATTAGGCTTACATTTCACATTCCAAATCTTGAAGTTACAAGGTACATCCATTATAAAAGCCACTACAAAACATCCTAGACTTTTTTACAATTAATATGCGTTACTCATAATACATCATGTTAGTGAATCTATTCCACAAACTCACACTAACTCACATAAACTTACACCTTGTTGTCCATCATCCTTTAATCGTTATTGCTCCCCCTTTACCTCCTCCTTTAAAATTGTTCACATCTCGGACATCTTTGACTTTGTCAATTAAGTCTTGGAATTCCATACTTAACCTTTCATTTGTTAAAATAATCAATTCTAACAAAATAAATTTATATTGAGGTGGCTAATCTCTCTATATATATATCTTTTAATTCCAAAATAATCTCGGCATGAAAAATTTTCACTTACCCAAACATACACAAACAACCGTGCTTTACTTGACCCATCCTTAAAATTGGATAAATGAAGAATATGCCCCCTAAATGAGAAGTTCAATAACGCTTCCCTAAATGTAGGATCTTCCCCCAACAATGCTTTCTCCCGAGCTCGCATTCGATGGGGATTCATTGAGTTTGTGAATGATCCAGAATCGAACCCTGCCGAGGCATAAGTGTTGAACATCACACTCTAGATCCGTGGCACCACTCTACACCGGAGGCTACCTTCTCCTACGCACAGTCCAGAAAGACATTACCACTAGAGAGAAAGGGTTGACGAATTTCAGTACCCTACTATCGACACCAGGCTTGATCTCCTCTAAGATGACTATATCACAGCTCATCTCATGCTCACTGACGCTTATATGTCAGAACGCACCACCTATGGCTCTCCTCAATAAAGCCCAATGCACCTTCTCACGTCGATCCCTAAAAAAATATGAGAACAATGTGTATATGTTGATCCAAGGCTTCTGATGTAACAATTCAATGTAGGTCAATGCTATGTTACCAGAAACGGGAAACGGGAAACGAAACGAGAAACGAGAACGAGACGAGAAACGGAATTCAGAGGTTTCGCATTCAAGAAACGAGAAACGGAATTCAGAGGTTTCGCATTCAAGAAACGAGGAGAGAGAAAAAATAAGAAAATATAAAAAAAACATAAAACAAAACATTCATTTACATAACAAAACATTTATTTACATAGCTGAAAAATGTAATCATCCCATTTATGATTTACCCATAATGGATGTGTGTGTATGGCCAGACGCCGGGCCGAATATATGACCCTGCTCCAATGCTAGGGAAATACAACAGTGGACTCCAATGCTAGCGAGATACAACAGTGGACTCTTATGACCTCCTACAATGGAGGGAGAAATTTCGGTGAATGCAGGGAGAAGTGTTCAGAGGAGGATTCGAAATCGTGTACAAAGGTGTTATGCCCGATCAGAGACAGATTGCAGTGAAGAAGCTGAAGAGAGACAGATTGCAGTGAAGAAGCTGAAGAGGTTATCTCAAGGGGAAGGGAAATTCTGGGCAGAGGTGACAATTATAGGGAGAATCCATCATCTCAACTTTGTTTGTATGTGGGGTTTCTGCACAGAAGGTGAACACAGACTACTTGTGTATTAGTATATACCAAATAGGTCATTAGACAATATTTGTTTAGTATCCAGAACGAAATATTCGTGCTGGAATGGAGCAAACGATATCAAATAGCAGTAGGGACAGGCTGACAGCCCGAGCCCATAGCCTACCTGCACAGAGAGTGCTTACGATGGATTCTCCATCGCGATATCAACTAGAGAAGATACTGCTGGATGAGACATTTTATCCCAAGATCTAAGATTTTGGCCTGGAAAATCTGGTCGAGAGAGAAGTTACACAGTATGAAAGTGTCGAACATTATAGGAACTCGTGGATATCTGGAACCTGAATACTGGATGAGGGACAACCAGCCTATTACTAAAAAACTAGATGTATACAACTTTGGGATTGTGATTCTGCAGATTGTAAGCAGAAGGAAGATTCCATTCTTCAGTCAGTCAATTGAGGAGGGCGATGGATGTTTCTTTCCAAACAGGTAATGAAAGTTAAATTTGAGTGCTGACCATGAAGACCAGAACGGACGTAGAAAACGGCGTTTTCCGTCCCGTTCCGTTTCTTGTGCGTTTTTTTCCAGAAACCCTTGCTACCGTCCCGTTTCTGGTAACAGAGG
>APFE031367557.1:0-12896 GCA_000404065.3 Pinus taeda
ATATATATATCATAAAGCATCTCGAGTGTACATATGTTGTCCAAAAATATACAAAATTGGGACTCAAATGCCCATAATGATGTCCGATATATATAATGCCCTAGCTCAGGATGAGCGGCCAAGTAGGTAACTATCACATTAGCCACACGCCGAAAAATGCGAACCCAGTCACGTGGCATGCCAACCACATGACGCTACATATCCTCAGGAAGATCCTCTATGGCAGCCATCAGTACTCGGCAGCTCAGTCTCGTCAAGTGTCGTTGGACGTTATTTAGAGTTCATTCTATATCAGCAGCTGTCTCTTCAGCTCCTTGTCCACGTCGTCCATGCCGCGGGAACCCATTTGGTCGTACCGGTCTAATATCTGAAACATGATCATCATATTAGTCATTTAAATCCCATCAAAAATATTTTTCAAAATGCATCATTATATTTGAAAAATCTAAAAAATGATAAAATCAAAAATTATTACCAATCTCGCCCCATGTTGCGTTCGGTGATAATGCTAGATCAGGATCTCTCATCTAGGGGTAGTCATCTATGGCGATGATCTGCTGATCCCACGAGGTGAAGAAGACATCGTTAAAGGTAGTCCTTGGGACCTCCCCACCACCGAGATGTTTCATCAGATCAGCCCACTGGCCCATGTGTGGATCTCATGGGGTGCTGATGGAAACTGCTACCCTGGGGCGGAGTGCGAGAATCTTCTCGAAAAAGAAATTACACAGGATAGTCCCATATCCAAAGTTTTTGGTTTTTCCCCTCTTGATAGAAGTGAGCTAGCTCTTTATGTTGGTCAGAAGAGGAGTACACCAGTCGAACACAGTAGTGAGACAGTCAACTGCCATGCTCATGGTTAGCCGTGATGCCTGATGCAGAGAGGATGATCCATTCACTCAAGCTATGGTGAATAAGATTATCCTCAGTGATAAACTCGCCACATGTGTGATAGAAATTTGGCTCCCAACCTTCTTGGGATGTCTTAGGCAATATATTTGTACGTAGTCCTCTATTGTGAGACTATTCTGTGTGCTGCCCCAGAATATACTACCTCTCCCCTTCGGGAAAGGCCCGTGATGAAATAGATATCCTCCACTTATACCCTGAGTGGCATCTGGTCAATCATAAAGGCTTCCTCCTCGTCGTCCCAATAATCATTGAGCATCTCAAGCAGACGTGTGTTTGCTTTCATATTCGACAATTTGAAGAATTTAAGAAAACCGCATCCCCGTAGGGCATCCAAAGCTACAGGTTCATTCATGACATCATTATCCACCGCTGCATGCTCTCTTTCACACCAAGTGACCTCATTCTGAGAAAAAAATGATTTGCAACCATTAGTTTTTGTTTAAAATTGGTTCGCGGCATATACGCATGTCCCTATGAACATAATCATGTGTATAGGCCTGCGTGTACGCGGGTTTCATATTACCAAGCCGCGTATATGCTGCGAAGAAATTTTGGGCAAAAAATTCAATGGTGAAACATTAGCTAAAAATCTTAAAACTAGTCACAATCAATTGCAAGCTAAGTATAAGAGTTATCTCGAGGTTTTTGAATAATTTGAATGGTTAAATTTGGTATACGCGAAGTTTTCTCCTTTTGCTCCAAATCTTTGCTCTCAAACTCAAATGGTAAAAATGGTGAGTCCAAAATCCCTTTTATAAGTTTTGGAAATGCAAAATTTTTTCAAAATATTATTTTGTTTGGCCTGATGTGACTTTTAACTTGGGAGCTTGGAATTTCGAGAATGGTTTGTTTTTCAGGACATTTTGGACGTTTTTTCGATAGTTTCGAGACGGTTCCATGACTGCTGACCCATCATGGCAGGTATCGTTTTCTCACTGGCGTACAGGTTAGTGACACCATTTTTCGATTGCATTATGCATACTAGCCTTCATTCACCGATACATCTGCCATAGTGTCTACCCCATCGTGTTATGATTCGTAAGCCATCTTCACTCGCTGATTCTTGAAATCATTACATGATGGTAGAGCCATCCTTTACATGGGCATCATAGTTAGCACCTCACTGACATTTGTTGCCCATGCTGCTATGATTTGAGTTATCTCTTCCAATCATATGGAGGGTTTGTTCGTGCCTCCTGCATGATGAACTTATACAGAGTCATCATATGCTACCACATAGTCACATTGAGTCATGCTTTTGATGAAGGGAAGTTAGCCTGAGTCGGCCTCTCTGCGGTGTCTCTTGACTGATTTTTCAGTCGGCCATCCCTAGTTGTCAATGTCATGTCTATTATCACATCAGTTATATTGGTCCTTTACTCGTGCCGGTTTGAGAAGGTCTCCATTGAATTCTTGCTGGTGGGTCTTGTCCTTATCGATGACGACATCTTGCTCTGAGGACAGGCTTAGTGCTGCACCCTGGCCCTATTTTCATTGTTGATAGGTCACCTTGTGCTCAGCATCGATCAGTATCATGGGTCTTTGACTGAGTGGTTTCCCTTGTGTTCGACATCAGCTCACATTATCACACATTGCGATTCTTGTAGTACCTTGGTTTCCATTTGACCCTATTGGTGGATACCTCGCCTCTGTGTTAGCTTTCAGAGGGTTTCTGTTGTGCGCTAGCCACATATTGTGTACACCGGAAATGTACTTCGATTGGGTTACTACATCTCTTTCATTCGATTCCTTCCACATCCTACGGGTTACACTCGTGCTTGATTGATGAAGGATGCCTTAATGCCTTCCTTCGAGCGGATCTTTCCCTATCGACTTCGACTCATTGCTCTGGGGCAAAGATCTAGAGTCCATTTGGTAGTACCTTGGGGTTTGCAGTCGTTAGTGGCAAATCCTTCGCTATCGACAGTGGGAAACCATAATTGTCTCATGATCGATAGATTCTTATAGGTGTTCAACTCCAACTCATCTATTCACACTTGTTGGATTGTACTGGGTACCTTGACGCTCATTATCATTATTGGTGAGTAGTCTCGTGTTTGTTAATGGTATACATCAATGATCGGTAATCAAACGATTTCTCACATGGTCGACTTCAGATCATTTATTCCCATGGTGTAGAAATGTACCACGACGGTCAGTTAAGACCTTTGGTTGTATCAACATTCATTGATTCACTTAACAGTTGCTCCTGTTGCTGCTAGTTGATACCACTCCACCTTATATGTTGTAGTCAGTCATGGTGACATTCTATATGCTCACACCTGAGTTTACAGTGTAGTACCATCCTTTTCCATCATGTTCAGTCGATACCTTTTGGAATCAGTCTTTGATATCAGTGATCCATTGTATTTTTCAGCATCATTGACAGTCGTATATGTGATATTCAGAGATGTACTTGTTCGATCATGATCAAATGATCCATTATGTATTTTCCAGTCATTTATACTTCTATACTTAGTTGATACACTTGTACATGATATGCGGACATGCTTTGCTTTCTCTGAGCATGGGTATGCCCGCCTCATACAATGTTTCTTTCTAATCTCCTTTTGTGGCTTGGCAGGCTGAATTCTGGTGAAGTCCTCCTTAGTTTTTGGCGGATTTCATTTCCATGTACTTGCTTAATACATTTCGGCCATCATGTACCCCTTCTGACCTCATATATTAGGGGGCATCTGTTATAGCTCGAAATCTCACTCTTATGGTTTGTGATGCTGCACTCATGGCCTAGGAAAACCCCTCGTTCCAGACCTAGTAAAAAATTTAAAAAACTGTGTTTTATCCCTTATACGCAACATTTCCCTGAGTTAAACACGTGTATACGTGGATATGCATATACTCAACTTGCGTATATGTATTAAAACACTTAAAAAATTATAAAACTCCTTAATTTTGGGCGAAGATCATGGGTTTTTACATGCTGATCACCTATTAGTGCCCATGTCCCAACTGTTCCCAACCAACTCCCAAATAAAAAACTACTTTGGGAGAGGTATAAAGAGAGCTCAAAGGGAAGGCCTAAGGGAGGAGACTAGAGAGAGAAAGGTTATTATACTGATATTTTTCCCCTGACCAGGTCTGAAGACCCTTATGCCTTCTGCACTTCCCCCATTTGTACAGGAAACCCCTGTTTCCTTGTGTGTTGATGTTCATCCACTACTTACGACATCATGGAGTAAGTCATGGAAGGAGTTTGCTAAAGGCTTGATGCTGGAAGGATCCCGAAGGAAGCTTTTCTTGGAGCCTGTGAAAGGTGACTCAGGTGAAATTATCCCTTTTATGCATTTTATTTGTCTATAATAAAAGAAACACGTCTTGGTTCCAGATATAAACCTTCTTTATGTTTATGATATTCATGTTGGAATTCATATGTGAATGGTTGTTTAAAGTTCATAACTAACTACCTTTCTTTATAACATGAAGATGGTAACTTTATAAGTTTTTGTCCATATACTAATGTGTTCTTTGGAATTGGTTGTTTTGCCGGAGAAAGGAGCAAAAGGAACTTGAAGGAGGGTTTGGAACCTAAAGGACCTTCTCAGACATAGGACCTAAGCTATGCCCCCTCTTACCATAGAATTTGCTTATAATAGCATAATGGTTGTGTGAATGTGTGTTTCTCTATATAGACAACTTTCAGTCTGCTAGGGTTTCAACCCAAAAGCCCTAGGGGAACATTTCCCTCAACATACCTATCATCCTAATGTTTGGAAAGAAAGATTCATTCATGTAAATCTATCCCATATGAACTCATAGTTGTAATGTGATTTATCTGCACTATTTTGCTAAGAACATCTGCAAAATTCTTCTTGTTACCCTTAATATAATTTATGTTGAAGTCAAACCCATTGAGAGTATCCAACCATATAGCTTGCTTATAATTCTTTTTAGGTTGGCCAAACAAATATCTCAACCAATTGTGATCACTCATAAACACAAACCTCCTTCGGAGAAGATAGTGCCTCGATATCTTCATTGCATGAATGATCTATGCGAGCTCAAGATCATAAGTCACATAATTCTACTTATGCTAATTCAATTTCCTTGAATCTGAGCATACCATCTAACCCTATTGCATCGAGACTCCACCAAGCCTTCTCTTGTAAGCATATGTACACACCTTGAACTTTTTATTTGGATATGTAATCTTTAGAACTAGAGTGTTTGTAAGAAACTCCTTCAACTACTCAAAATCGGTTACATGTTCCTATATCCATTCAAAAGTCTTTCCTTTCATATACAAATATGTAATATGATAGGTAATTTGAGATAATTTCCTCATGAACCACTCGCAATAACCTACTAACACAAAGAATGATCTCACCTCATCCATAGTCTTAGAAGTTTCCCATTCCATGATAGCTCTGATTTTTTCTGGATCCACTACTATGCCTTCCTTGGAAACAACATGTCCCATGTAATGAACCATTGTCTGAAAAAAGCTACACTTACTAAGCTTGGCATACAATTGATGTTGTCTCAATGGACTCAATATTTCTGCTTGGTATTCTTCATTCTCTTCCTCATTCTTAGAATATATCAATATCATCAATTAATACTTGCACAAGCTTGTCAAGATAAGGACAAAACAAATTATTCATCAAACACGTGAAAGTTGTTGGAGCATTAATCAAACCAAAAGGAACCACAAAAAACTCATAATTACCGTACTTTATATGGAATGTGCTATTGTAAATGTCCTCTTATTTGACACATACCTAATGATATCGTGATATCAAATCAATCTTCAAGAAGACTACTCCTTTCAAATAATCTAACAAATCATCAATCCCCATTAACAAATATCTATTCTTGATCATTACTTCGTTCAACTACTTCAAATTAATTCATAACTTGAGATTGTTGTCCTTCTTCTTCACAAACAACATGAGATCACCCCAAGGTGATATTCCTGGCCTTATGTATCCCTTTTCAAGCATTTCCTTCCACTACAACTTCATTTCAACTAACTCTAGAGTACTCATCTTGTAAGGTGCCTTTGATGTTGGCCTTTCTCCTACTACCAGCTCAATAGAGAAATCCACTTCATTGTGAAGAGGAAACTTTGAAATATTTTATACAAGGACATCTAAAACTACTGCAAAACTAGATACCTCTTCAAGACTTTTTCATCCTCAAAGTTCTTAACGTTTTCACTAGAAATATTCACTACGAAGAATACACACCCTTTCCTCTAAATGTGCTTTTCCTACATAGTTGTAACCATTCTTACTAATGTGGCCTTCTTCTTTCCCTACAAGATATGCTTCTCTCCATCATCATCCAAACACTCAATAACCTTCTACTAACAATCTACCTTAGTCACGTAAAGGTACAACCTATCCATAATCAAAATTATATTGTATGATCCCAATGGAAGCACATTTAGATGCATTGATGTAGACATATCTTTCATCTCAAATGCTCAAGATCTCACCCAATCATGAACTCTTTTCTTAGTACCTATATCTAACTACACCAACCAAGACTCTTCATGCACTTATTTTCTCAAACCACACTTATACACTGGGTTAGGATTAACATGTTATGAAACCATCTCACAAAAATATAGAGAAGATAGATCAATGCCTTAATTTTCAGCCTCTTCGAGGGGGCAACCTCCTCTACATTACACAAATGAAAAATTCTTGGATGATACAGATGACTAAATGTCCCTTCTATATATATGAGTCTAAGAAGTCATAATATAATCAAGCGAACATAACAGTAATCACATAAGGGCACAACAATAACAATAGTGGGTTTCTATGGGGCACACTAATAACAATATGGGGACAATAGGAGCACAATAATAACAATAAGGGATACAATGATAATAGTAATGGGGAAATCACTACTATTATAGGGACCTAACATGCCCCTCTCCTTTTGAAAAGTGTTTTCCTCAATGCTCCAGTAGTTTTGGATGCTTCTATATAAAATTCTCATCCTCCCATGAGAAATATTCAGCGAATAAGTTCTTCCACTTGATGAGATACTCTGAAATTGATTGATTTCATAACTGTCAAGTTCTTTTTTCTGTGACTGCTTCCCAATATGATTTTTCCTTCCTCTTCAATTTTTGGCAATATTGTTTGGACTAGGAGCTTGTCACATATAACCTTCTGTAAACATGAAACATGGAAAACTAGGTGCACTCAAGAAGTTGAAGGAAGCTCCAATTTGTATGCCATAGTACTAATATTTTGCAACGCCTTGTCGAGACCATAATACTTTGGTGATAATTTATTATCCTTCTTATCTTGCTTGAGGGGCATTTGTTTATATGGTTGTAGTTGTAGGAATACCCAGTTACCTACATCAAACTTCTTTCACTTCGATGTTGATCTACCTGTTGTTTATTTCTATTCTGCGCCAATGTGAGGTTATCCTTTAAGAGTTGGAGAACTTTTTGTTTATGCTCAATGTGATGTTCCATTGTTTGAACCTTAGAATTTTCTCTCAAATTTGATGTGATGGATGGTCAATGATATCAATAAAGTTCCATAAATGGGGTCATTTTTGTTGTGGTATGGAAGGAAGTGTTATACCACCATTCAGCAAGAGGTAACCATTTGACCCATTGTGTCTGTTTATCAGATACAAGGCAATGAAGATATCCTTCCAAACATTTGTTTATTGTCTAATTTTTCCCATCAGATTGAGAATGATAAGATGAGCTATGAGCTAACTGAGTATCGCCACCAGAAAATAATTCTGTCCAAAAATTTCCAGTGAAAATGGGATCTCCGTCATTTACAATAATCTTTGGGTTTCCATGTAGCTTTCGAATTCTTTCCATAAATGCAGTAGAAATTGTACTGGATTTAAATGGATGTGATAATGCATGCAAGTGTGCATACCTGGTGAGTATGTCAACTACCAGCATGATGACACTCCCTCCTTTGGAGTTCGGTAAACTTGTGATAAAATCCATTGAAACCTCCTCCCAATGTTGGCTTGGAATGGATAAAGGTTTTAATAGACCTAAGGTATTAATTGTTTCAACTTTATTTTCATGGTAAACCAAAGTTTACACCACAAACTTTTGAATATCCGATTTAAGGCCATCCCAAAAGAGTTCTTCTTAACCTTGTGGTAAGTTTTTAAAAATATTGAGTTCCCTCCTAAGGGAGAAGTGTGCAATTCCATAATAATTTCTTGTTTGAGTTGGGAATTCTTAGATAGGTATAAGTGATCTTTGTACCATAACGAATCATTTTTCCAGCTAAACGTATTAGATGTACTAGCATCTTGTTGTAACTTTTCAATGATTGCCTATACTTCTTCTTTATTCTTCCATTCATCCCTTGGTTCATTAATCTAATCTGGTTTGATAATAAAAATGACACACAAAAATGCTTCCACATCCTCATCCTTTCTTGAGAGTGCATCTGCCACAACATTTTTCTTCCCTTTTTTGTAGATGATTTCAATGTCATAACCCAACAACTTTGTGACCCATTTTTGTTTCTCTTCAGAGGATAATATTTGTTCTAAAAAGTTTTTAATACTATTGTGATCTGTTTTTACCTTGAAGTGTCTTCCCATTAGGTAGGGTCGCCATTTCCCGAGTGCATGTAGTATTGTCAACATTTCATTTTCATAAATAGCTTTTTGTAAATACTTTCCTATGATTGGATGGCTTTCAAAAGCAATGGGTCTTTCGTATTTCATTAGAACAACACCAATTCCATTTCCTGAAGCATCACATTCCACAATAAGGGTTTTTATGAAGTTTGACATAGCTAAGATCTATGCTTGGCACATCACCTCTTTAACATGTTCGAAGGCCTTCGTTGCTTCTAGAGTCCATGAAAATGCATCTTCCTTCAATAATGTTGTTCTTTCAATAATACCCTGTGACCTTGGAAATCCTTGCAGGTGCTTTATGGATGTGGGGATTTTCCACCTCTTGTACTCCAAAGAAACATTTGGATATTTTTGCATATAATTGTTTCTCCTCCAATAGTTTGAGCACCCTGTCAACATGTTAAACATCATCCTTCGAAGACTTGTTGTAGATTAGTATATCATCAGAAAATACTAACACAAATATTCTAAAGAAGGGTTTGAAAATGGAATTTATCAAAACATAAAATGTAGAAGGTGAATTGGTAAGGCTAAAATAGATGACCAAAACTTCTTAATGACCCTCAAAAGTTCTAAATTTTACTTTCAGAATGTCTTCAGTCTTTCTGATTTGATGATATCTTGAGTGAAGATCCAACTTGATGAAGTAAATTGATCCATGCAATTGATCCAATAATTGATCAGTGACAAGAATGGGAAATTTGTATTTAATAGTGAGATTGTTGACCTCCCTATTATCTGGACACATATGCCATGATCCATCCTTCTTATGCACCAACACTATTGGAGCAGTGAGAGAACTTTAACTATGTTGAATTATACCAGCCCCTAGCATTTCTGCAACCATGCATTCAATTTCACTATTTTGAGCATAGGGATATATGTACGTCCTGATGTTTGGAGGAACACTTCCTGGAATCAAAAAAATAGCATGATAATGATCAAGAATAAGTGGGAGGCCTTTGGGAGTCTCAAATACCTTGGAATGGTTGTCCAAGAGTTTTTAGAGATCTAGAGAAATATATTATTTCAATGTGGGAACTTCTAGTGAACATAATTGTGCAATTATGCCTCATTGTTCCTTCTTGAAAAGCTTTTTCATGCTGTTAGAGTTGATTATCTTTCATGGTTTCCTTGCAATACCCCTTAATTCAACTTCCTTTCCTTTCACACAAAATTTCATGAAAAGTTCTTGAAAACTAAAAGCTATTGTACCCAAGGATTTTATCCATTGGACTCCTACTACAACAACAACACCAACCATTGGAATGGAAAGAATTGGGATATTCAATACATATTATCCCATGGATAGCTTAATATTATGGCACTTTCTACAACAATTTATGTTTCCTTCACTTGCAACCATCACTTGACACTTTGGTGCTAGATATATGAAGCAATTCAATTCCTTGGCTATCTTATAATGAATAAAATGATGGATACTTCCCAAATCAATCAATATTTTTACCTTCTTTTTCTTGATATGTACTTCTATCTTGATAGCTTGATGAGTGGTAATTCCAGCCAATCCATAACAAGATATGATTGGATTCATTTCTTCTTTATCTAAGGTTTGTTCCTGGAGTATATCCTCTTCTTTTGACATTTCTTGTTTCTTTTCTTCCTCCTATTCACAATCTATCTAGAATAATTTCTTCTCAGCACACTTATGACATCTAGTGTATTTGCTATCACAAATATAACAAAGGTCTTTTTCTGTTTTTCCTTCCAATTATTGTGGTGTCAACCTTGTAGGTTGTGGAAGGCTAGGGGCAACAACAATTCCATATTTATAGTTGTGAGAGGTAGGCTACCTAGTTGCCATAATTTTGCTTTCCATTTTTCTTGCTGACCTAAATGCCTTCTCCAATGAATCAGGTTCCCAAAGGCAAACTTCATGTTCGATATTATCCCTTAATGTCCCTATGAACACATCAATCATATGCTCCTCTGGAATATCTTTTACCCTTATCTTCAATTTTTGGAAGTCCTTAATGTGCTCCATCATTGAACCCTTTTGTTTGAGATTTATCAATTGGTTGAAAAAGGTGTTGCTTTTTGTATCCTTATAATGTGCTATCATTTCTTCCATAAAAATTGCCCAAGTGACAATTTGTTTACGAGAGCAAAGCCATCAATACCATACAAGCTGATTTAGTTCTAAATAAAAAGATGCAATACGAACCTTTTGTGTGTTTTTCACGTTATGGAGATCGAAAAATTGCTTCTATAATATCCATGTTCTGGAACCCTTACCATCAAACTTCCTCATATTGATTATTAGAACATGGTGAGTCTTCAATCCAACATTAGAGTGTATGAAATCATGACTAATATTTCTTTTGTTCTAAACATGAGTTTCCTTTACTACCCTTTCACCATTAGTAACCATTTCTTATAGCAACTTATTCAAATTTATCTTCGATTCTTCCATATTAGCGTCCATTCCATTAATCTTAGTATCCATGCCATTCATATTAGCTTACATGCCATCCATATTAGCTTCCATGCCATCCATATTAACTTGCACACCATTCGTATTAGCTTCCATGCCATTCATCTTGGTTTTAGTTACCTTTTGTGAGAGTGAAATTTGTTGTACTTGGTCTTGTAATTTTGATATATCATGTTGCGTTTCTTCGTCTTCTTCATGAGTCTTTGTAGAGATTTCAGATTGCTTACCAGGTGTTTCAATTTTCTTTCTTCGTGGAACCATGTAATGCTAATAATTCTTTGCTTTTACCTTTCAATTCCTTCAAACTATTTTTTCAAACCAATCTTATGCAAAATTTAAGAAAAGCTACACACCATTTTTTCACTTTTTAAGAGCTCTATATTGAATTTGTCGTATCTATGTAACTACGGATCTTGAATATCTAAAATCATGTCCTGTAGTATCCCTTTCATTCCTCTTTCTAACCCCGCAAGTATGATAAATATTGGATTCTCCAAGGAAGAGTTATGCCAAATATCCCATGGTGACCTGATTATACACTAGCTCAGTAGGGTGAAATTGCACAAAGTGCCACGTGTCACTGTTTCAACCTTAGTACTTGAAACTGATGTATAGAAAACTACAAGCTATCCTCTTTCTAAAACTTGTTATGGAATTTCAATATGATGCTCATAAAGAAAGTTATGATGATTTTCCCCAAGTAACTTGTTTGGAATGTAATTTGGGAGCCTACAAAAACTCTAACTTCCTTAGATAATATGTTCAAAAAAACATAGCGAGACAAGCTTTGAAGTTCGGACCCGAAGTTCAGAATGATTTCAGCTCAAATGAGTTTTTTTAAGATTCTGAAACGTCGCAGAAGCGAAAATGCCACGATGACCTATTTGGAGTAGTGAAACCCTAGAATCCAAAGCCGTCATACCAAATGTTATAAACTAGCTCACAAAAACATAGAAAAGATAGTTGAACGCCTTAAAATCCAACCTCTTTGATGGGGAAACCTCCTTTACATTACACAAATGAACAATTCTTGAATAATACAAATGACTAAACCTCCCTTCTGTATATAGGAGTCTAAGGGGTCACAATATAATCAAGGCGACATAATAGCAATAACATAAGGGAACAACAATAACAATAGTGGGTTTTCATGGGGCACACTAATAATAATATGGGGACAATAGGGGAACAATAACAACAATAAGCGCTACAATTACAATAGTAATGGGGGAATCTCTAGTATTATAGGGACCTTACATAACATAACTATAATTAGATCCACGTTCAATGAAAATGGAAACGACTGTACCTTCCTTCTCAATAATGGATGCCTAGTGATCCACCTACTTGTTATGAAATGTTGCATTGATCCAAGGAATTCTCTAGTTAACATCCCCAACAGTCAGCGCCTATTGAGCACTAAGATATGAGGTTTTCTATACTGATATAACATACAATCCTTCTTGTGATAATCCAGTTTCCACATATCCAACACTGCAATGGTTCTCTTCTGCTACCCTTATTTTGTTTCTCTGGGAGTTGAGGTCCATGTCCTTTTTGCACCACACTAAAATTATTGTAAGGAGAAGCATTTTCCTTCTCACCTGCATCCTAAGGTCTTCCCCACTTCACTGGCCACTTTCCTTTAGTCTTATCATTCCCCCTCAAACCATTTTTAGAATTGGAGTTACACTTTGATTTCTCATAATAATGCTTCAACTTTCCAATAACTTATTTTAGCAACCAAGGTTCATGATACTCAATCGAGTCATTGAATTTTATTGGTAGTCTAGTAATGAACCTTTGATATAATAACCTTGTGCTAAAATTTAATGTAATAAAGTTAATAAAGGAAAAATAATTCCAAGGTCACGAGACATATATTCCAAGTTGAATATGGGGAAAAACATACTAG
>APFE031367560.1:0-10967 GCA_000404065.3 Pinus taeda
TTTTAAATATATGCCTGTATTACGCAAAGTTTTTTGATAGAAATCACATAAGAGAAATTTGGTCCGGATAATGAACCACACTTGTTGGTTGTAAAAGCTTCGGTGAAAAAATTATCTAATGTGATTTCTCATGAAAGACTTCGCTTAATTCATTATGGATCATAGAAGCTTGAATATTGAAAAAACAAAAAAGAAAAAAAAGAAAAAAATATGTGTGTCTGTTTAACCTTTTTTTAAGTATATGAATGCATGTTAGTTTTATTATTTATACCCTATAGACTTAGAAAATATGTGTGCATGTTTAACCTTTTTTTAAATATATGAATGTATGTTATTTTTATTATTTATGCCATATAGACTTAGATTATCTAGAGAGTTTTGGAGAAAGATTGAGACCATCTAAAATCAATTCATAACCTACAACCTCAATATCAAGGGAAATACCTCCTATCCTCGTGGTCAAAACTCGCATCTACCCTATTGAAAGCAGGGCTATGTTTAAATATCTAATGTGTAAGAAGAAACTTTACAACATGGAATCCAAGAGGCTTCCTAAAATTGCTTCTAACTTTAGTCCAAACCCCCATCTTTGCCTCAAGTATGGGTGGGATAAGGATGCCTAGTCTTCACTCAGCGGCTCGGGAATAAATGACGAGATCATCCTCGAAATCAAGGATAGTGTAAAAGATACCATCACCTCCAAATTTAAGGATAAGTTATGGGATGATCAAGAGATGGAGGGTAAAAGGAAGCTAAGATATTATATGGAGGTGATCAACCCCACCCTGGAGAGCCATAATTATCTTTCTATTTTGACCAACTTGAAGAAAAAAATAAACATTTCTAAGATTAGAACTAACTCTCATGAACTTCAGAGTGCAACTCGGCAGTGGTCTACTCTAAAGACTCCTTGGGATGACAGAATTTGTTAGCTTCGCGATACTAAGAAAGTGGAGGATGAAAATAACTTTATTTTAGATTGTTTAGCCCTTACTCACATCAGCTCACATTTCTCTAACATATGTCACACTTCAAATCTTCTTGACTTACTTAGTCAACCCAACTATAGTGATCTTGGTGCGCTTCTTTCCCTTCTTTTTGAGCAGAGAAATAAGATTCTAAAAAATTACAATTAGATTCTCATTCTTAAGGTCTGATAGACCGCATTGGTCTTAGTGGACATTTTCTTGTTTAGTAGAGAAATAAGATTCTAAAGAATTACACTTAGATTCTCCTTCTTAAGGTCTAATAGACTGCATTAGTCTTAGTGGATGCTCCTCTTCTTCTTCATCATCATTATTTTAAATATTTATAATAAATCAACATCATCATCATCAAATATATATATTCAAAGATTCTTAGTCTTATATTTGAAAGAGTTACAATAATTTTTAACTTTATATTATAATTTGAAAAACAAAGATTATAGGAATCAATTCATCTTTGACTAATTCATCATGGATCTTATATTAGTTATTTTTTTATTTTATATTTATTTATTTTCTATAATAAATATTAACAAACTAATTTTTTATTTTATTTTGTGAATATACTTAAAAATTATGTTTGTATTATTGTATTTAAGGAAAAAAATGAAATTTGTTGTGTAAAGAGAAAGCGCCAGAAATCAATACTTATAGGCAATAATTCATATTTGATCCTATCAATCTTAATTTATATTAAATTTTTTATTTTTTTTCTTCTAATGTATACTTAAGAAAGTTATTTTTTCATTTGAATTTTGTGATATATTAACATTTATTTTTATATTATTGTATTTTGATGAAAAGAATTGAAATCTTGTTGGGTAAGGAAAATGACAAAAATCAAAGATTATAGGAATCAATTCATCTTTCATCATTGACTTTACATTAGTTATTCTTTGATTTGAAATATTTACTTTCTTTTTTATTTTAATTTTTGAGATATTAAAATTTATTTTTGTATTATTATACTTGGTGAAAAGAATTGAAATTTTGTGGTGTAAGAAAAAGACAAAATAAAATCTAATTTATTTTTAGAAAAGTCAAAATTGAAAGTGAATAAATTGAGGAGAAAAAAATATCTATGGCTAATATAAAAAGTTAAAAATTGTGGCAAATGATTTTTCGCTACTTGAAACTCCTAATTTAACCATTTTTTTAAGATTATATACATTAATGTATATAATACAAATATAATAATATTCACATGAGGGTTTCCTTAGAGCCATGGTGGCACCTTTAAGTAGTGGCCAAACATGTGGTTGCATTCAAATAGACTTATATTTAATGGTTTCATAACTCGTGTGTGCTCTGAAAATTCAAAGGATCTTAACTTGAGTAGTTTGGTCTACAATTTGCTTCCTCAACTTAGTCAATTTAAGTGTGAGAGACATGATTATCATTTATGAAATATTTGTATATGTTATATTTATTATTACATAGTACAAATATATATTTATTTTATTTTCAAAACAATATTCTATTAAAATAAATCAATATCTCAATTATTTCACTACTTAACATAGATTTGACAAATAAAATGTAAAAAAAAAATACTATTCATAGTATATAATTTAGGAGACATCAATGTGTGTGTGTGTGTGTGTGTGTGTGTTATCTTTTTTTAAATATATGAATGTATGTTATTTTTATTATTTATACCATATAAACTTAGATTATCTAGAGAGTTTTGGAGAAAGATTGAGATGATCTAAAAGCAATTCATAACCTACAACCTCAAGATCAAGGGAAATACCTCCTATCCTATCCTCTCCTCCTCGTCAAAGCTGGCATCTCCCCTATTGAAAGCAGGGCTATATTTAAATATCTAATGTATAAGAAGAAACTTTACAACATGGAATCCAAGAGGCTTCCTAAAATTGCTTCTAACTTTAGTCCAAACCCCCACCTTTGCCTCAAGTATGGGAGGCAAGGATGTCTAGTCTTTGCTCACCTGTTGGGGGATAAATGACGAGATCATCTTGGGAAGCATGGATAGTGTCAAAGATACTATCACCTCCAAATTTAAGGATAAGTTATAGGATGATAAAGAGATGAAGGGTAAAAGGAAGCTAAGATATTATATGGAGGTGATCAACCCCACCCTAGAACCATAATTATCTTTCTATTTTGACCAACTTGAAGAAAAAAATAAACATTGCTAAGATTAAAACTAACTCTCATGAACTTCAGAGTGAAACTAGGCAATGGTCTACTCTGAAGACTCCTTGGGATGATAGAATTTGTCAGCTTTGGGATACTAAGAAAGTGGAGGATGAAAATATTTATTTTAGATTGTTCAGCCCTTACTCACATCTGCTCACATTTCTCTAACATATGTCACACTTCAAATATTCTTGATTTAGTTAGTCAACTCAAATATATAGTAGTGTATAGTGATCTTGGTGCTCTTCTTTCCTTTCTTTTTGAGGAGAGAAATAAGATTCTAAGAAATTACAATTAGATTCTCATTCTTAAGGTCTAATAGACCGCATTGGTCTTAGTGGACGTTTTCTTTTTTAGCAGAGAAATAAGATTCTAAAGAATTACAATTAGATTCTCCTAGTTAAGGTCTGATAGATCGCATTGGTCTTAGTGGAAGTTTGGTTTTAGTGGTTGTTCTTCTTCTTCCTCATCACCATCAATTTAAATATTTATAATAAATTATCATCATCATCATCATCATAGAAGTAAATATATATATTCAAAGCTTCTTAGTCTTATATTTAAAATAGTTACAATAATTTTTAACATTATATTATAATTTGAAAAATCAAATATATAGCAAGCAATTCATCTTTGACAATTCATCATGGATTTTATATTAGTATTCTTGGTTTTAAATATTTATTTTTTCTAATGTAAAAGATAAGAAACTGTTTTTTTATTTTAATTTTTGTGATATATTAATTTTATTTTGTAATATTGTATTATGAAAAAAATTGAAATCTTCTTTGGGTAAAAAAAAAAAACAAAAATCAAAGATTAATATTTGATCCATTCATCATTAACTTATTCTTTGATTTTAAATTTTTATTTTTATTTTTTCTAATGTAAAATATGAAGAAACTATTTTTTTATTTTAATTTTGTGATATTCTAAAATTTATTTTTATATCATTGTATTTGATTAAAAGAATTGAAATATTATTGGGTAAGGAAAATTACAAAAATCAAAGATTATAGGAATCAATTCATCTTTGATCAATTCATTGTTGGCTTTATATTAGTTATTCTTTGATTTTAAATATTTACTCTTTTTTTTATTTTTATTTTTGTGATATATTAAAAATGATTTTTGTAATATTGTATTTGATGAAAAGAATTGAAATTTTATAGTGTAAGGAAAAAGACAAAATAAAATGTAATTTATTTTTAGAAAAGTCAAAATTAAAAAGGAATAAATTGAGGAGAAAAAAATCTTTATGGCTAATATAAAAAGTTAAAAATTGTGGCAAATGATTTTTCGCTACTTGAAACTCCTAATCTAACTGTTTGAATATTTTTTTAAGATTATATACATTAATGTATATAATACAAATATAATAATATTCACATAAGGGCTTCCTTGGAGCCATGGTGGCACCTTTACGTAGTGGTGAGGCATGTGGTTTCATTCAAGGAGACTATATTTAATGGTCTCATAATTCGTGTGTCCTTTGAAATTTCTAAGGATCTTAGCCTGACTAGATTGGTCTACAATTTGCTTCCTCAACTTAGTCAATTTAAGTCTGAGAAACATGATTAGCGTTTATGAAATATTTGTATATGTTATATTTTATTATTAACATAGTGTAAAATATATATTTATCTTATTTTCAAAACAATATTCTATTAAAATAAATCAATATCTCAATTATTTCACTACTTAATATAGATTTGACCAATAAAATGTAAAAAAATACTATTCATCGTATATAATTTAGGAGACATCAAATATGTGTGTGTGTGTGTGTGTGTGTGTGTGAGAGAGAGAGAGAGAGAGAGAGAGAGAGATGTAAATAAATATTATTCATCGTATATAATTTAGGAGACATCAAATATATATATGTGTGTGTGTGTGTGTGTGTGTGTGTGTGTGTGTGTGTGTTTAACCTTTTTTTAAATATATGAATGTATGTTATTTTTATTATTTATACCATATAGACTTAGATTATGTAGAGAGTTTTGCATAAATATTGAGACGATCTAAAAGCAGTTCATAACTTATAACCTCAAGATCAAGGGAAATACCTCCTATGCTCTCCTCTAGGTCAAAGTTGGTATCTCCCCTATTGAAAGTAGGGCTATGTTTGAATATCTAATGTATAATAAGAAACTTTACAACATGGAATCCAAGAGGCTTACTAAAATTGCTTCTAACTTTAGTCCAAACCCCCACCTTTGCCTCAAGTGTGGGTGGCATAAGCATGCCTAGTATTCGCTCAGCTGGCGGGGGATAAATGATGAGATCATCGTGGGAAGCATGGATAGTGTCAAAGATACTATCACCTCCAAATTTAAGGATAAGTTATAGAATTATGAAAGAGATGGGAGGGGTAAAGGAAGCTACAGATAATTAGATGGAGGATGATCAAACCCCATCGAGAAACAGAATTATTTTCTATATTGACGCACCTGAAAAAGAAAAAAAAAAAAAAATATAATATATATATATATATATATATATATATATATATATATATCTATATATATATAATATAAGAATAAATAATAAAATAGAATAAAACATTAAAATAAAAAAAAAAAAAAAAAAAAAAAACTAAATAAATAAGTAAATAATAAATACAATAAGTAAAAAATAAAAAATAATAAATAATAATATAATAATAATACATAATATAATATAATGATAAAAAAAAAAAAATAATAATAATAATAATAATAATAGATAATAAATAAAATAATAAATAAATAAATCAATAAAAATAAAATTCAAGATAAATAAATACAAATATATATATATATAGTAATATATATATAATATATAGTATATATATATATAGTATAGATATACTGGTTTATTTATTTCTATCTATAGTTATAATTATATAGTGATATCTATCTATATATATATATAAATATATTAATATAAGCTATCTATATTATATACTATAATTGCTAAGATTAGAACTAACTCTCATGAACTTCGGAGTGAAACTCGGCAGTGGTCTACTCCGAAGACTCCTTGGGATAATATAATTTGTTAGCTTTGTGATACTAAGAAAGTGGAGGATGAAAAGAACTTTATTTTAGATTGTTCAGCCCTTACTCACATTCGCTCACATTTCTCTAACATATGTCACACTTCAAATCTTCTTGACTTACTTAGTCAACCCAACTATAGTGATCTTGGTGCGCTTCTTTCCCTTTTTTTTGAGCAGAGAAAGAAGATTCTAAAAAAATATAATTAGATCCTCATTCTTAAGGTCTGGTAGATCGCATTGGTCTTAGTGACACAGAAGTAAGATTCTAAAGAATTACAATTAGATTCTCCTTCTTAAGGTTTGATAGACCGCATTGGTCTTAGTGGACGTTTGGTCTTAATGGATGTTCTTCTTCTTCTTCATCATCATTAATTTAAATATTTATAATAAATTATCATCATCATCATCATCAATTTAAATATTTATAATGAATCATCAACATCATCATCATCATCATTATCATGATCATTAGAATAGAAGTAAATATATATATTCAAAGATTCTTAGTCTTATATTTAAAAGAGTTTAGTATTTTAAGCCTTATATATATTTGAAAAATCAAAGATTTAGCAATCAATCATCTTTGAAGCAAATTCATCATCGATTTTATATTAGTGTATCTTTGACCTTTTAAATATTTATTTATTTTGTAATGTAAAATATTAAGAATTATTTTTTATTTTAATTTTGTGATATATAAATTTATTTTTGTAATCCAAATAGTATCAATAATAAAATATAAATGATAAATCTAGAAGTGCCATTGTGGGCTCTGCAACTAGGGTTTCTGTGATTCTCTGCAACGCGTAGACTACATATTCTCTGCCTCCTCCGGATGACCGCCTACCTAAGCATGACAACATTCCCCTGGTTTAAACAGTGCGTCAATGGATCTCCCCCGGGGTGGGGCTTCAAAGCCCTCCCCCACCTCTAATCGTGAGCCTCCAGTGCGACCACAGACTTCGCCCTCTAGGCCAGAACAAGAAGAGGCGGACAATAGAGAGTCCCCACTGCAAGATAAGGCAAATGCTTCCACTAGCCAGTCAGACAGGAGCAGCGAGAAACCAGAAGGGAAAATAGAGCAAGAGGAAGCGCCCAAGGTCACCTCAAAGACATGCAAACCCATAGCAGCTGAAAGGCCCAAGATAGAACTTCCCAGTCTTAGAATCAATGGGCGAATCCATTATATGAAAGACCATGCGCTCATTGGAAAATTTATTGTATTATGGCCGACAAAAAAAGCTTTGCAAGGATGGATCTCTGCCAAATGGAAACCCAAGGGTCATGTCACCCTGCAGCTAGGACCGAAGGGGTTCTTTACTGCGATCTTCATTTGCATTGAAGATAGGAATAGAATCATGGATGAAGGGCCCTATTTTTTTAACTCTGCGAGGTTGTATTTAAGGGAATGGGTAGAGAGATTTAACTCGGACAAGGAGGACCTAAACTGGGCACCAGTGTGGATCAGGATGTACTCACTTCCAGAGAAATACTGGGATGAGGATTCACTCAAAGACATTGGAAACGGGCTGGGAGAGTTCATAAAATTGATGGAAGAGATGAAGTTGCGCAGATACACATCCTACGCCCGTATTTGTGTCTTCTTGTGCCTGGAAAAGGCCCTTCCGGACTCAGTAAGTCTCTTCCATGATGACTATGAATGGGTTCAACCTTTGGATTATGAACATGTACCCTTCTGTTGTCATAAGTGTCATGCTCATGGGCATATTTTTCGAGATTGTCCTCTAAATTCCAAACCCCAAACCTCTGATCCCTCAGACAAGCCAGCCAAGATGGCTTCACCAAAGTAGCAAATCACAAAAGATTGCACAAAAAACCCTCCTCAGGGAAAACTCCCCAGCAAGACGCTGCCTCCTTTCCTTCTACAAGCAACAACTTTGAGATTCTTGCTAAAACCTCAGAAGATCAACCTCTGAACTCGATGTCCAACCCTACGCCTATCATCTCATCCGTAATCCCTCCTCCTTCTGATTCCTCTCCCACCCCTCACCCCCCTAATGACATCAATGGAACCCCTGAGGAGGCCAGAAAGGTCTCGGATTGGAAAGCAAATGATATGGATGTTGACGGTTTCCCCAGTCAATCCTTGAGCTTAGCAATCACTTCAGAAGAAAAGAGCCAGACACAACAAATGGATGAAGAACCGGAAAGTATTGATTTGGGAGGACTTGACATTCTTGAGCTTGAACAAGCATGTAGAAAGGACTATGACAAGATTCCAGAGCATCAGCTCAGCACACTGGAAGTCATCATTTCCAGGGCTTACCAGCAACAACAATTAGGCATTCAGTCGGGCAGTCATTGGGATGGCGGCTTCCTCTCTAAAGAATCCAAAAAGTGGGGGAGAAGAACAGATCTCCAACGAACTATTGCAATAAGGAAAATCCTGGTTAACTCAGGCAGGTATGCTAAGTTGACAAAGTACCACAAGCCCACCACTAGTAGTGAATCATGAAGCTTACTTCATGGAATTTAAGAGGACTCAACAGCCCAGGGAAACTCAGAATGATAAAAAACATGATAAAGCAGGGGCAGCCACAGATTTTTTTCTTCAAGAAACAAAATGTAACAGTATCACTCTTGGAGACATTCTCTCTAGAGCATGGCCAAGTTGTCACTCGGTAGTAGTGGATGCTTCGGGTGCCTCAGGCGGACTGGTTATTGCCTGGAACACGCAAGCGATAACGCTTTCAAACATTCATAACCTAAAAATAAGAGTGACATCGAAATAATTAACTTTACATCAAATTTCAAAATCTTGAAATTGATTGTAGATTAATGAGACTCTTGTGCACCTTAAATCCTCTTGCATAGGCGGTACCAAGAATTCTAATGGGAACAGACAGGAGAGCATTAGAGAAATGACCAAACGCTTCACCAATCTCTTCAATGTCCTTGCAAGGCGTTAAGTCTAGCAATTGTTTGGCCATCAAATTCAGAACAAGCTATAACACATACAGAGGAGAAACAAATTCAATTTAAACTGTAAACTATTCGTCGTCATAATAATGATGAAAGTAAAATAAAAGCAATATAACAAATGTTTTTAGCTCAAATATAGAGCTTTTTTTTTTCTTTTTCTTTTTTGGGGATAGATCATAGGTGTTTTAGTGAATGTTAATTATCATTATAATTACTTTAAAGGTTTGGTTTATATTGAAATTAGGTTTGAAAATTTTCAAATTTTAAATCATTGTTTCATTTTAAAGTTATCTCTACCACAAATGATTAACTTTGCATTAAGGTTGTGGTTCTTTTATACATAGATATTACTCTTTATAGTTGGATACCCCTCTCTTGAGAGATTGATATTGCTATCAACTATAATAATAATAATTTGTTGATTGATATCATTTTATTATTATTATATTATAAGAGATAATCAATATTAAAATTATTAATTTAGAATTTTATATAATATTTTAAATTCACTTTATTTAATATAGTTAATAAAAATAATAAATTTTAATCTATTATTTAATATCTATAAAGAAAAATAACCAGGGCATGAACAACAGAGGAAAAATCAAGAAGACAAGGACGAGTTCCAAGAAGTAAAAATAAAAAGAATACAAGCAAGAGAGAATACGAGTGGGGGGATGGGAAGGGAGCAGCGGCAGAACAACAAGCCCAACCCAACAAAACAAACAACTTTGAAGAAATACAAGAAGAAGAAGAAGAAGAAAACAACGAGGTCCAAACAATGGACTATCAGGGGGGGAAAGGAAAGGAAAGCAGCTCGAGCCAAGGAAAACTAAAACCTAAGAGGAAAGCCCAAAGGGAGCCGATCGAGAAGGAGAAGAAGGAAGACAAAGAAAAGATGGATAACACTACAATGGAAATAGATACAAGTAGGGGAGAAGAACTAAGCATGGAAGAAGAGGTGCTGAGAAAACTAGTGAATGAATGGAGACATCTAGATGAGAAATCCATTCCAGAAGACTAAAAATGATTATACCAAGAAACATTCCAGTAGTATCAAGTTAAACAGGGGTAGGGGAAGGTGGAGATGGTAGAACAACTAGGGCTCCAACAAGACAGCCCCTAAGACTACCCTAACAAAATAAATGGCGGAAAGAAAAGAGGGTGAAGAAACCTACATGAATCTATACAGGTTATGGGAGAAATGCTAGTGAATACAAGGAGGGTAGTACTACTATCGACAGTATTCCACCAAATTAACTAAGAAACCCAATGATAATTACATCTTGGAATATAAAAGGCCGTAATTGTAAATGCAAGCAAAGACAATTAGCGGATAGGCTAAGAAAAGAAAAACCTCAACTCATGCTGATACACGAAACACAAATCACACGAGGGAGAATGGAGGAAATCCTTAATAAAATAAAACCAAAGTACGAATACATGACTATAGATGTAAAAGGTAGTGCGGGAGGCATAGCAATACTATGGAACCCAACAGATATCATAGTAGATTATTGGGTGGGCATGAAAAGAATCCTCACAGGGCGATTCCAGCTAATCGAAAAGTAAAAATGGTTTCTAGTATCTGCAGTATAAGGTCCTCATATTCTAGTGGAAAAAGGAAACTTCCTCCTTCAAATACAACAGCTAAGAAAACTCCATGAGGGGAAACTTTGGCTGATAGTAGGGGACTTCAATTTGATAACATCAATAGAGGAGAAAAAATGAGGTTTGCAAAGAGAAGAGTCGGAGATGGAGAGGTTCAGGGATCTTCAAGAAGAACTAAAATTGGTAGACATCCCAACCATAAATGGAAAATATACGTGGAACAA